>JBBPBX010088472.1:0-14488 GCA_038048925.1 Garcialebias charrua
GGTCAAAGCGCAGAAATAATGACAAGAGAAACAGGCTCAGGAAACCAAACTCAGAATTTCTTTAGTTTGGCCTTTGAAATAAGATCAAGCAAAATTTTAGTAAAACTAAAATATTTTGGTAATTAATAGATATTTTCTAACAACATAAATGTGGTGTGCTTACCTCTCTGACATTAGGCAGCTCCAGGATATCAGAGAAAACGTAGAGGCCTGGGGTCTCCAGCAGAGAGCTGACAGCCTGGGCCAGTGCTGAGCCTGACAGAGACAGAAGCTGTTCTACCTCCATCTAAAGACAAGATACATAGGTAACAAAATCACAGATATATTAGGCAAGTAGCAGCACAAGTATGACAAAGGACAAAAAATAATGTCTCTTATGACTTAAGCCAAAACGCTGTTCCCCACATGATGTAAATTTCATAATCTCTACCAGACTGCAAAGGTCCTTCTAGAGTCGACCCAGTAGACTATGACAGATTATTTATCCCATCTACAAATGTGCCATAAGACATCTGCCACTAAAAAGTATGATAGTTGAAGAGACAGGCTAAATAAATAACACGAGTTTGTAGAATTTGTTTTCAGAAGAATTGATCAGCACATACTCATAAAATTTATCATACAATGGCTCCAAGAATACCCAAAAGAAGTGAAATTCCAGTAAAAAGGAGTACCGGTACTTTATATTTGAAATGTAAAACTAAAAATCAGCTTGCCAGCTCATTATTGTGGAAATACATACTACTGACAGGTTTAATTTTGGGCAAATGTTTAGGTAAAGGTTCCCCCAAAATAGTAGGAGCCCAACTGTGTTCACTTACACAAAGTGCCTGCCTCTGAACAAGAGAAAAGCACCAAAAAGATTTAATACTCTACACACCATCTGCATGCCATGTTATTTATTTCAATAAGTACGGCCAGTTATTGCTTTTTAAACTGTCAAGCATACCGGGGTAGGCATACGCACAAACAAGCTATCTAACAGCAGAAGACTCCTCACCAAAGCTATTAAATCTCAAACTACTGGAAGAGCCACTCAGATAGCAGCACTGGGTAGCACCACTGTGGGCAACAAGTGCAATAAATGAGATGCAGAGCAGGTTTATTCAACTCATCAACAATGTTACACCAACTCACTCTCAGCAAAGAAAAGTAAAGCAAATGAACTTAGGGCTGAAGGCAAAAATTAGATACGGTAAATTACCATACATCCATCTATGCACCCATCCAACCATCACGTGGTCAGATTGCTGAGGCAATGTGTCCAGGAAGGAACCCCAGACATCCCTCTCCCCTGTGACCATCTCCAGCTCCTCCTGGGAGATGCCAAGGTGTTCCCATGCCAGAGAACATAAATAATCCCTCCAGTGAGTTCTGGGTTTGCACCAAGGTCTTCTCACAGTGAGATATGCACAGAAAACCTCCAAGGGAGGTGTTTAGTAGATATTCTAATACAATGCCTGAACAACGTCAGCAGAGTTTATTTGATATGAAAGATCAGCAGATCTACTCCAAGCTCCCTGTGGATGACGGAGCTGCTCGCCTATCTCTAAGGTTATGGCCGACCATCCTACAAGGAAGCTCAGTTCAGCCCCTTGTATCCAGGATTTTGTTATTTCTGTCATCAGATACACCTTATAACCATAGGTGAGTTTTGGAACATAGATGGACTAGTAAATTGATGGACTCAACTTTTCCCCCATCAAGACTACTGAAGCAACCCTCATACTGTATTATTGAGGACATTGCCCCAATTTGTCAATCCATCTCTTGCTCCATCCTATCATTGCCAGCAGAACTAAATTATCTGCAAAAAGCAAAGAAGAGACCCTAACGGCCCAAACCAGACACCCTCCTCTCCACAACTGCACTTTAAAATCCTAACAATGAACACCACAAACAGGATCAAAGGCAAGGACAGCCCTGGCTAAGTCCAACCTGCACCAAGAATGAGCTGAGCTCAACCCGTTTAAAAACCCACTACTATTTTGTTGCTTTCAACACCAGATGATCTGTGTTTTGAACCTGTTGCTTCACACAGGTTGGTCGTTATATTTATTATCTGCGACATTTTCACTCTGTTTTTACTTCATTTTGTATGTTGCCTATGTGTTGCCTGTTTTTTGTTTGTTTGTACAGCACTTTGGTTGGCCTTGTTGTGGTTTTAAGTGCTCTATAAATAAAATGGTATGGTATACCCAGGATGCAGACCCAGCATCAGGTACCAGATCGTCTTTACCTTTTTTTGGATTGATCATGACCTGGGTGACAAGAGTCTTCACCAGCACTCAGACAACATGGCATAAGCCTTCTCCAGATTCACAAAACCCATGTAGACTGGAGAATCAAACTCCCATAACCATCTTAGCAATGTGTCAAAAGTAAAGATCAGGTCCATTGTTCTAAAATCAAAAGCTACAGCTCCCCCAAATCCAAGGTTCCACAATTGGTCTGAGTCACTTCTCCAACACCCTGGAGTAAACAATTTCAGGAAGGCTGAGAACAGTGAACCTTGAATAAAATTGATTATTTCAGTAGTGAAATGCTGCTGCCTCAAGCAAATGTCTACAAATTAGAAATCACATCCCAGCAAACGAGCAAAATATTAAAAAGGATCATTCTTTGATGTGGTAAAGAATGATTGATGTGTTTCAATGTTTTCTACATAATGCAAAACTAATTCATCATAAAAAATAACAGTTGTATGCAGGGTTAAGGCCACTTTCCCATTTTAAAAGATGTCTCAACTGACAAAGACGGTAAGAAAGTGCTCTACAGACTTGGGATAATTTAAGATCTTAATTCTCAACAAATTCTGGGACACTAAGAAAGTTAAGTATCGCAGGCAAGTGAGCAGGCATTGTGATTTCATCAGGCTGGCTTCATTACCTGAGGCTACTTTCAGAAATTAATAGAACAGAGTCTGAAAGCCCACTGGAGCAAAAACTTGTCTTCTTTGTTTTTCATTCATCTCCAGCCAGTGTTGATAGCACAGACATCATGCATCATCATAAATCTGATGCTTTTTGATGCACACTTGCACATCTTCCACATGTCCCCCTGGATCACCATCAAAGAGGGCCAAAGAGCATATTCCCAGACAAGCCGAACAGATGATCAAGCATGTGTTGCAGGTAAGCAAAATTAACCTACTGTGCTTCAGAAACAGTGTCTCTCAAAATCCAGTATTTTTCAAAGGCAAGCTTTAAACCTGAGGCTTGATAAAATCAATCTTTTTATTTTTACTCCTGTGTTAAAAGTAAAGCTGAATGTTAATAATTTATAAAACAAGAACTTTGCCCAACTGCTCAACTGAAAAGGAAAGATGCTACAAATTAGAACCACATTGTGCATACATTTCAAAGATAATCCAGAAAAACAAACTATTAACTGAAATTTGTTAGGTTTTAAAACTAAAAATAGACATGGTTGTAGTAATAAACTGCTTTATAAATTAGTTAAATGATATATTCAAATAATATCATTCAATGTCATCAAGTTATATATCAAAGAAATAAAAATCTGAATGTCAGGATAATAAAATCACTTTTTCCAATACATTCAACATGAATCCGGTAAAATACATACATCTCCTCCTACATGTCTTTGCGTGAGTGCAGCTACAGTGTGCGCTCTCAGGACATGATTACCTGCAGTGTTCCGTCAGTGAGGACTGAACTTGGAAAAAGGGCCTTCTCCTACTCCGCTCCTGCTTCATGGAATATCTTACAAAAAGATCTGAAGCTCTCGACCTTGACTTCTCTAAATGGTTTTCAGAATCTGTTGGAATCCTGGCAAAAACCAATGCAGATTTGTTCCTGTCTTTGATTTTATACGTCTACCTTATAATGTTTTGCTAGTTTTTTGATACTTTGTTAAAAAAAAAAAAAAAAACTTTCTTTTGTTTTTTTCTCTCTTTTGTTTTCTATTGTTTATTGTTTGTTTGTTTATTGTTTATTGTTTAAGGAAATTCTACCACTGCTGTTCATTGTTCTTTAGTTTTAGCAGGTCGCTTTCGTAAATGAGCCCATGAGGTTCAAAAGATTTACCTGACTAAATAAAGGTTGAATGAAAAAAAGGTTTACAAACTCTGCTCTTACTCATAGAAAGACAAAATTATATTTTTTCTTTTATCTCCAATTGTTCTTGTTAACATTTGTTTGAAGGCATCATGCAAACATGTTTTTCTTAAAACAAATTTACAGTAATTTCTTGGGAGAATTTAAATTGACCACAGACATGAGTGCACTTGATTATTTGACTAATGTCAGTCAAACAGCAGAATTAAAAATCCCAACCCATGAGCACATTTTCTGGGAAAAAAGATATAAAAGTGGACGAGCTTGCTACAGATGGAGTATGCAGTTTGCACAAAAGCTCACCTTCCACCAGCTACTACTCCTCTCAGCCCCTTCACCTAAATCTCTTAAATCCCAAGAGCTCAGCTTCCATGTACTGTACTCTGGCTCAGAGCAGAGATGGCCATGAGAGATAAATACCTTATTGATACAGCCTAATTTAGCTACAAACTCCAATATCTAACATGGGGAAATACATTTTAATCATATAGTTCAGGGTTATGATTACTAACAACACGTCAAATTATAATTATGGCGCCTTTAGTAAATATCACACAAATCTCCTAAAACAACTTGCGTACTAAACAGAAGAGCTGCGATCAGAAGAAGCGAAATGTCAACAAAAAGCTCTATACTGTACAGGTTTTATTTTGTGACAGTCTTGCACTTATGAAATATATAGTACATTTTTAATGCATGTAAGGAATTGTTAATACTGTTGTACTGTGTACCAGTACCGTATTTTCTGGACTATAGGTTGCACCTTTTTGCCTAATTTGCATGCCCTGCGACCTATAGAGAGGTGAGACCCGTTTATGGATTTTCCCCCATATTTTTAAACCAATTTTTGGCTCAGATATGACCGTTTTTCATTTTGGCAAAAAATGGTGCAGTACCACTTTCTGCTCTGGAGCCCTGACACTTCCAGAGAGTCCACCGACCGTTTCCAGCTCATGTGTCCGAAGAAAGCCTCCTCTGGTCAGACTTAAGCCCCCAGTATAGCTGTGCGTTATGCCCAGCGCCGCTGGACTCGCGTGTGCTGCGCGCAGGCAGTTCATATTATGCTCTCAAAAAAGCTCTGTGCAAGCGCAGCTCTCTGGAGTGCAGGCTCGAGCAGCTGCAGCAGGGCGGAGCGTTTACCTACGAGACAAATTGAGGTAGCTGATTGGTCATTTGCTGACACGCCTACTGAAATGATTGACATGTCGAGTTGGAGAAAAAAGACAGAGGGCTGCGCAGCGGTTTTCTGTGTTTATATGTTCATAAAAAGTTTTTAAAAATAAATTAAAAACAGGGAGCGCTTCTCCTTCAGCCCACACAGCAGACCTGCACACCAGGAAATATTTAGAACCTGGTGCAGCCTCGTTGGACATGACTTTAGTTCACTCGTGACAAGTTCATTCATTCCTCCTTGGAGGAGGAGGAAGTGAATGGTGACCGCTTCAAGTGATCACTTGACTTTTGGCAAAAAAAACAAAAGAAAATGCCAGATCAGCGATGAAGAAGAGGAATTTAATACATTTGTGTCTCAAAACAGTCCGGTGCGAGGCAGTTTATCAACGCGCGCGCGTAGGCGTAAAATTTGAGCTTGGCGCGTTCACGCCCGTGATCAAAGGCTTGTACTGCGGCGCTCACACGGCGCTCACACAGCATGCCGCGGCGCTCGGATTAACGCGCAGCTATACTGGGGCCTTTACTCCCACACTCTGCTCTTTGAATTTAGAAAGCTCCTCGGATGAGAAGCAAAACGTCTTCTGTTACAAATAAAGTCCAGTTGTTTCTGTATTGAACACTTTTTTGATTTTATCATGTCCTGGATGACTGAGAATCTTCACCAGCATATCTACCAGTACCTGGTTTAAGGACCATGGTTTCCCTGTTCTTAATTGACCAGCAAACTTGCCTGACCCTTAACCCTGTAGAAAATCTATGGAGTAATGTGAAGAGGAAGATGTGATACACCAGACCCAACAATTCAGAAGAGCTGAAGGCCACTATCAGAGCAACCTGGGCTCTCATAACACCTGAGCAGTGCCACAGACTGATGGACTCCATGCCACGCCGCATTGCTGCAGTAATCTAGGCAAAAGGAGCAACAACTAAGTATTGATGCTGTACATGCTCATACTTTTCATGTTCATACTTTTCAGTTGGCCAACATTTCTAAAAATACTCTTTTTTTACTGGTCTTAAGTAATATTCTAATTTTATGAGAAACTGAATTTGGGGTTTTCATTACAGGTAGTTGTCAGTTATAATCATTAAAATTGAAAAAATAAACATTTTTGAAATATATCAGTCTGTGTGTAATGAGTGAATATAATATGCAAGTTTCACTTTTTGAATGGAATTTTCTGAAATAAATCAACATTTTCATGATATTCTAATTTTATGACCAGCACCTGTCAGCAGCCATCTTGAATTTTGAAGTTGCAACCCAAATTTCAAAAGGAAGCTTTCTTATGCCTGGATGCAGACACACACTAAACTGGACAGAGTGTGGGGGGCACTTCCATGTCCCCTCTTCACTCAGCGATGGGGTAAATAAAATTATAGTCCCTATCACCCAACAGGCAATAAAGTCTTCAACCGAATAATGTTGGAGTCAACCCAATTTAAGCTGGCCGCCACAGCTGACTGACCTTAGAAAACATAAAGATGGCTACGGCTCAGAGTCAGTTTTACAGAAACTGAGCTGAATCTTGGTGCCCAACATGCCCTAACGCCATCGTTTCTCAGCTAAGACGATCTCAGATTGAAACTGTGGGTGATATGCATCCCTTGTAGAACTGGTGGGTTTTTACATTTTAATTTGGGCTCTGTCTAATTTAGATGCAGATGTAAAGCATCGATTCTAGAGAACTGTGTTTATGTTGGGCCCAGGTGCTGAGGAACACCAGACCAACCCAGTTCCATCTGCTCTTCTACCAACAATCTTTATTAACTTGACATCTTTACTTGTGGTTCTGCGGCTAAGAACCGGGGATAATGATCTTATTTCATGATAAACAGCCACCAGTGGTCAGGAGGGCAGGGAGGGGCTGAGACGGTCCAACAGTAAGCCTGCCGTCCACCAGACAGTTACATGTGCAAATTGAAGCGTAATCTGATTAACGAGCAGAAGGGAAACAACGCAGGCTCCTCAAACATGGAGAATTAAAAAAAACAAGAGAACAAAAAGATAAATGTGGTTTAGGAGGGAGAAACTTTCCCTGAGAGATGAGCGAGATCATAAAAGTAATTTAAAAAAAGATCCACCTGAACGTTGTTGACATCTTGCAGCTAATTAACGCCCAGAGGGGAAGAATTAAGAAAGCGAGCTGAAGCTGGTCTTTATCTCCAGCTGTCCAGCACAACAATGTTTTCATCTGCGTGTTAGCAAAATATGTCCTGAAATGCTGGACGGAGATTAACAAAACTCCCAGATAGTAATCATGGGATGAACATCTACAACAGATTAAATTTTACAGCCAACCCAATTCAAGATGGCTGCCACAGCTTTTCAGCACATACATAAATAACTTTAATTAATATAGACCTATTTCATTGCTGCCACAATTCTCAAAAATTTTAGAAAAACTATTTGTATCTATTTGACCTTTTTCTAGATAAACATAACATTTTAAGTACAGTAATTAAAAATGTTGGGGTTCTCTCCGGGTTCGGACCTGTAATTACTGTTAATTCGTCGGGTCAGGTGGGGTTTGGAAATTTTGACTGCGGGCTGGGGCCGTGTCGGATCAAATTTTTGGGGCCCGAATGCAACTGTACCACAGAGCATGAGGTGCACATCTGGAGACCCATGAGGTGCACATCTGGAGACCCATGAGGTACACATCTCAAGTCAAAAGTCAAAGTCAAAGTCAAAGTCAACTTTATTGTCAGAACTGCAATATGTACAGGACATACACAGGACTGAAATTGCGTTTCTTTCAGTCCCTCGGTACAACAGTAACCATGTAAACACTAAACACTAAAACATTTAATAAACATAAGCATAAAATAGTAAAAGTGTAACACTGTCCTGAGTTTTTGCATAGTAGTATAAAAGTATGAAAATTTACACCAACACTAAAACACTAAACATTTAATGAACATAAGCATAAAATGAAATAATAAAAGTGTAATACTGTCCTGAGTTTTTGCATAGTAGTATAAAAAGTATAAAAAGTATATCTATAAAATAAACTGAAGGTTCTAGCATTGACATTTGCAAAGAGTGGCAAAGCAGCATATGAGTTAATGTACACAGTATATGTATGAGGTAGTTGATGTTGGTATAGAGGCAAAGTGGCATATGAGTTAATGTACACAGTACTGTACTGTATATGTATGAGGTAGTTGATGTTGGTATAGAGGCAAGGGGCCAAGATGGTGTAGAGGCAGGGCTGCCGACTTGGGACCCGAAGGACACAGGTTCAAACCCCGGCCCCGGCCACTACACACCTTGGGGTGTCTATGAGTGCACACCTATTTCCCCAGCTCCCCGGGCGCTTTCTATGGCTGCTCACTGCACCACCTGGTGGTGGTTGGGTTAAATGCAGAGACGAATTTCATCTTGTATGGGAAACATACACAGATGACAAAAATGTGACATTTATTTTATTTATTTTAAAGTGGCATATATGCAGTAAGGCACATTTGGCACAAATGGTAAATGGTAAATGGAGCTTATTTATATAGCGCTTTCCAGCCCCCTGTGAGGAGCCCCAAAGCGCTTTACAATACCAGCCATCCACCCATTCATTCACACATTCATACACCGGTAGTGGTAGCCTGCCTTGCAAGGCGCCATCCAGACCTACCGGGAGCAACTCCGGGTTAAGTGTCTTGCCCAGGGACACAACGACACATGGTGGGCGGACGCGGGAATCGAACCTCCAACCTTCCGATCAGGGGACGACTGCCATTACCACTACACCACGGCCGCCCCACTAAATAAGGCTATTCAGAGAATACAGCAAACCCCCGATTTACGAACGAGTTAGGGACCTAAGAACGGTTCGCAGCTCGATCCGTTCGTAGGTAGGGGGTGAAAATTATATTAAAAAAAAAATTATTCATTCATTCATTCATTCATTCAACCTTTATTTATCATGCTAACGGAGCGCGCACACACATTAAATGTACAGTAGTGTACTGTAATGTTAAACATTGCTATTCACATTTACAGAATAAATAAAAATATATTTTCTTACTTTGAGATGGTCAAAGCCGACATCTTAGGTTGCCATGCGTTGATTGTTGTCGGGGCCGAGCAGCGCGGCGGCCGGCCAGTGAACCACCGCAGCTGCTCCAGACCTGTGTTAGCTAGCTGGCTAGCTTCTGCTAGCCAAGCCATGAGCTGGTGTTGGAGCGGCGGCGCGATCAATCTGTAGCTCCTGCTCCAGCCTGAGACGTCCACAGAGCTCACAGAGACGTTTCCAGCTCGTAATTAATCCATATGAAGCCATCCTGGTCACCAGTCTTCGGCCGGCTACCGTGTTAGCTCCCGTGTTAGCTTCTGGAGCTAGCCAGGCCGGAGGTGTAGCCAGGCCGGCCGGAGGTGTTCGCACGGCGGCCTGGCACGATCGGCGATAAATCCGCTGCTGCCTGAGACATCCACAAAGTTCACAGAGACGTTTCCAGCTCGTAATTAATCCATATGAAGCCATCCTGGTCACCAGTCTTCGGCTGGCTCCCGGGCAGCTAACCTAAAATGGCGTCCGGTGTTCTGTGACCGGAGACCCCAGTGACTGAACCTAAAATGGCGTCCGCCGTCCGGTGTTCTACATTAATTTGTGACCGTGTAAACTGAAGACCTACTTCCTGTTGCCCAAGATTGCTCAGAAATTGCTCAAAAATGATCAGAAATGATCTTTTTTATCATAATTATTATTTATAAAGCCTTTAAAACAACCAGAACATGAAATTAAGAACATTTAAACACAAAAACACAACAAAAAAAAAAAATATTATTATTTTTTTTTTAATACAGTAATTTCATATTTTTATTAAATATGATATGTTCGTAGGTCCCGTGGTTCGCAGGTCGATGGGGTCGTAGGTCGGGGGTCACCTGTACTGTATATGTATCAGCAGTAGTGTAGATATAAAAGTAGTGTAAATGTAAACAGTAGTAATAAATGTAAACAGTAGTAATAAATGTAAACAGTAGTAATAAATGTAAACAGTATTAATAAATGTAAACAGTGAATGTAAACAGTAGTATGACTATAGGCAGTGATGTAATACAAACATTAGTGCAAATATGAGAAGTAGTGCAAACTGAATGAGCACATGACCGAGAGTTTAGTGAGTCATCTGGAGTGAATCTTCCAATGGTGGCATTAAATTAGGCTACAGGCCAAATTTGAGCTTCCTTGACAAAGAAATGCAGAGATTTCTTTAACCAAGCTCTGTACTTGAGACTGAAGGCACCTTCATTATCTCAGGCAGCCCCAGCACCCCTGCCACCCCCGTACCTTCTCACAGCTAACCCCTGCAGGTCGTCTTCGTGGGGATGGGATTAGTGTCCCTCCCACGCTTCAGAACCGAAAAATGAGCATCAGGGGTTAGAGGAAATAAAGTATTAAAAAAATACACACAGAGTGCAAATAAAGAGTGGACCTTCTGTTGGAATTGTCACACAAACCTGTGTGTGTGTGTGTGTGTTGGGGGGCTGAGAAATGAAGACGTAAAAACAGAGGGGGCTTTTAATGTTTTCCACACACATCTTTTGAAAAGTCTATCAACGCACTGTGGGCTTTTCACACAGTTTCATACAGGCAGCATTGAAACGGCCCATACAAAGAGGGATACACACACACACACACACACACACACACACACACAGTGTTTGCATAGGCAGTGTATTCTCAGACCAATCAATAATCCATTATGAACAAACGGCTCTTCACCTCCCGCCCGCTCTAAACCAGCAGACAAAGAGGTCTGCTGTACATTCTGCACTGGAGAGAGAAGCACAGCTGGAAACACACACACACACAAGAGTTTGTAGTAACACACACTGAAAAGACAAAAAACTTATCATTTTACAAACTTTGGCCTAAAGAATAAGCTTCAGTGATTTAGACTTTCGTCTCAGAAATGTCTTCTGATAAAAACTAGAGGGCGAACTTCAGAAGATTTAACAAATAAAAACGAATTTAGCTTCAAATAAAGTTTGTGAAGTCTTTGTATCTTGTGCCAGTCAATATATGTACTGTAACTCTACGCAGTCCTCATCACTGCCGTTCATTATGACAGATGACATTACTGCATGTTCAAACTTGTTCATGAACTGTGCTTTAAAAGGAACAGTTCCTATATTTTAAAGTGGAGTTCAGGGTAAAGATTATGAACAAATATTATTGTAGCCCATAGAAAAGGTTTAATTTTGGCCAGATTGACAAGTTAAAGGCTAGTCAGAGTGGGCAAGAGACTGGATTGTTGTTTTCTTAAAACACACATTTCATAGCTTTTCATGTGATGCCATTTTATTAACTTTAATACTGTCGTCATTTTTTTATGACATTAGTTATTAAAGCAGAAATGTTAGAACTTGTTTTCAAGCCAAAGCCCAGGGGACAAATATGGCCCTTGTTAACATCTTGCCTGGCCCCCAAGAAGTTTGAAAAGTAAAATATTTTTATCGCTTCTCATTTCTCCTAAAAACTGAACATTCTTTATTTAGCGCCGACTTCTCGTGACAGCTTGCCAACTGAATTTTAAAAAGTGTTTGAATTTTTCAGTAATCTTTGAGTTTGATCTGGACAGAGAACATCACATGAGACCTGATGAAGCTCTTGTTGAGGAACCTGAGTTTGACACCCCCTACAGGGGTACTGTGTGAGCACAGGAAGTGCTACATCTAGCTGATAAAGCTATTTTTTTATCAAAAATAAAAACACAACTATCTATCTAAATTACCATCGATTGATGAAATAAATGCTAAACTAATGGTTTTTACAACTGTTGAACTGGAACGGTACAAAAATGTATAAAATTGTAGCTGTTTTAGAATTTGTTCTGAATTTTTCGTTTCATGATTACAGTAGTCCCTCGCTACTTCGCGGTTCGACTATCGCGGACACATTATATTGCAATTTGTCAACGTACACTACCTGTTTTTTTTTGTACAGGACACATGATTGTCAATTTTAATATAACTCGTGATTGGGACAGTACAGGATACAGTACAGTAAAAATTTAACGAAAATATTAAATACTTGGACAGGCGCCACCATTTTGTAGTTTTCTCTCAATAAGGCTACACTGTATTCTCACTCAAAATGACTACATTTCCCAGAAGCCAACAGTGCCCCACCCAGAAGCTTGTTGCAAAGACCGAAAACAGCAGCAGCAACCTTCATCAGGTAATTCAGAACGGTCCAGAGCAATAACACAAACTGTAGGAGTTTTTAAAGCTCTGGATCTACGTCTGAATGTTGTTGATGCACCGGCTTTAAAGTTCTTGAGCCTCACTACGACATCCATCATATCAACACTTCAGTCAAAAAGTTCAGAACTTTATGAAAAAGAAAAAAACTGATATTGTCAACAAGCCCTGGAGCAGATAAAAGCCCTGCCACATGATGATGATGATGATGATGATGATGATGATGATGATGATGATGATGATGTTGATGATGATGACAACTGAAAGATTCAACTACCTCATAACAACCGTTCAAGAAGAGGTATTGTTCTTTTATTATTATTATCTAATTAACTTTTTTAAATTTAAAAATTATAATCTTATTAACTCGTTTTCTTTTTTACCTCTTTGTGTTTTATTCCCAGTCTGGGACAGAGATAGCAGCTGAGTCTTCTTCCTCTTCAGGGAAATCATCCACCAGAGATCACTTCCAGCTAAGAAGTCTGTGATGACTGAACTCTGAACTTTTCCAGGGACAGGTGGGAACTAGCAAGTCCCTTTTGGAGCAGGTCCAAGAAGATGTTTGTGAGTACAGAGATTCAGGGTGCCCTACTATCGCTGTTGCTAGTGAGCTGGTTTTCTCCACCGCTGGAGATATTCAAGGTCAAGGTGACTTTATTGTCATTCACATCACATGTGGTACATGAGTTGGGACAAAACTATGTGCACAGGGTCACTTGTCATATTGTCACTGCAACTAGATCTGTGCTTTTAGCAGAAAATGTGGACAAGTTGGTCTTTTTGGCCAAAAACTTAAAACTTGATTAGTTAGATTGTAAAATTTATTGTAAAGAAAAGAGTGGTGTTTATTTAAAATATCATCCCAATGGGTCGCTTTTATTCATTTTTATACAAATGTATTGTTTACTTGGCATATTTTCAAAATAAACATTTTGTAATGCCGGGTACCCACCAAACGCGTCTTGAGCGTCAAAAACGCTCTTGCCGCACCCTTTTGGCCGCTTGTCACCAGAATCTGTTCACACTGAAGACGCGCAGTGGGAGGAGCGTCTGCCTCCTTTTCCGGTTGGGTTTGTTTTGTTTTCTGTACATTGGGCAGACGAAATCACCTGTACGTGAGTCTCGTTACTACTTGAGTGGGTTTTCTACGAGCCGAACTGCAGCTCCGTAAATCTTTGTTAGGGCGGCCGTGGCACAGTGGTAATGGCAGTTGACCCCTGATCGGAAGGTTGGAGGTTTGAATCCCGCGTCCGCTCACCATGTGTCGTTGTGTCCCTGGGCAAGACACTTAACCCTGAGTTGCTCCCGGTAGGTCTGGATGGCGCCTTGCAAGGCAGGCTACCACTACCGGTGTATGAATGTGTGTATGAATGGGTGGATGGTTGGTATTGTAAAGCGCTTTGGGGCTCCTCACAGGGGGCTGGAAAGCGCTATATAAATAAGCTCCATTTACCATTTGTTGAGATTAAAATGATTTTTTTATGTTTGGGGTGATCGTACGCTTGAGCGGACAGCAGCAACTGTAAAAATGCCAAGTTTCTTACCGGAGGCTGGTTTCTTCATGGAGGCTCGTTGGGGTGAGTTTAAAAATAAATAAAAAAGTCCCGTTGTCGTTGCGTCATCACATAGCAGAGTCTCTCCCGATTGGTTGCTGCGACGCGTCGAACAGCCAAAGTTCAAATATTTGAACTTTGGCTGCTCGACGCGTCGGCTGTTTTGGACGCGTCGCGTGCGCGGAAAAGAACTGCCGCGCCGCTTGAAATGCTCAAAACGCGCCGCGTCACTATTCGCCGCACCTCGACGCGTCTCCGCATAGACTATCAATGTAAACCGGCCGCTTCCGCTGCCTGAAACGCGTTTGGTGGGTACCCGGCATATGTCTTCATTTTGACCTTTTCTGTACGAAAAATTACCCGAACCCAGACCTCCTTGAAACTGAACTGAACCGAAATGTGATTTTAGCGTACCACTACACCCCTATAGTTTAGAACATTGCAAGAGTGTGGGAAGGGTTTCTAAAGCCTTAAAA
>JBBPBX010088473.1:0-14488 GCA_038048925.1 Garcialebias charrua
CTTGTTGTTTAAATCTGCTTTATTAATAAAGTTGATCTCATTTGATTCATGGATCAGCCTGTATTCTATATTTATACAACATGTAATGATGTTACACAACTATTTGATGTTTTTTCTAAGAGAATGGCTGAACTTTAGGACTTGATGACAGTTTTCTGCCTGATTGTTGTTTATTTGATGAAGAAATGTGATTTGATGTCTCTGTGATTTAAATGTGTCTGGAATGACAAAAAGAAAAAAGAACTTGAACAAGTTTCTGTCCACAGTCACACTGACTAAAGCTGACACATTAAAGCTGGTCAAACTTTGCTCGGCGGCTCCTCTCATCACTCCGTCCTGGAGTTTATTGCTGAAGGCTGTTTTTGTCCAAGTGGACAAATGTCTGAGCCTGAAGACCAAGGAGACAGCAGCTGTTCAGATCCTGAAGAAGGATCCAGATGTTTCCAGGACTCCGATAAAGAGGTTGATCCCAGACGTGTGTTCATGAAGATTCAACACTTTTCTTTCTGCTCTGCTTGAAGACGCACCACAAGCTGCTCATCTTTCATTACATCATCTAGTTTGTGTCCTCTCTTGTTTTCCAGATGTTCCTGATGAACATGATCAGTGTCCTGAACACAGAGCCTGTAACCTGGTCCAGTTCTAGGACTGGTTCCAGTACATGGGGCAGACCTGTCTCACCTTTGAGGTGCTGGACAGGACTCTCTCTGACCTGTTGCATGAGGCAAACTGGATGCTGCTGAACACAGATGTGATCTGCCACACACACATCTGCACAGCAGCTGTTTCTTATAATGCACAACTGATATCTACTGATCTATAGATCTGGATCAAGTCCTCACAGCTGTGCTTTGAAACACTATATTTGAAAATAAAACGTTTTAAAGTAGAAATATGAATGTTCATTTTATTGATTTGTATATTTTTATGAATATATCTTAACAGTTTCCGACACCTGAGAAGATAAATCCAATATTTAAGAAAAAATACCACATTTAAAATGCAAAGACTGAACTTTATTATACTAGAATATGTGTTGATTAAATACTAATCCTTCTTAAACTACATCAGATGGGTCTAAATTCAGTGAAATATTGACAAGTTGCCATGGGAACACAGAAACTTAAGGATGCTCAGTTCGAGCTCTTATTTTGAAGAGCAGCAGCTAACGGAAGTGATGTTCTCCCAGCACCGGAAGTTGCTCAGTTCTGACGTCAGTGTTTGTTGTTCTGCTCCGTAGCTATGAATGGTTTTCTAAATGGTTTTCAGAATCTGTTGGAATCCTGGCAAAAACCAATGCAGATTTGTTCCTGTCTTTGATTTTATACGTCTACCTTATAATGTTTTGCTAGTTTTTTGATACTTTGTTAAAAAAAGAAAAAAAAATCTTTTGTTTTTTTCTCTCTTTTTGTTTTCTATTGTTTGTTTGTTTATTGTTTAATGAAATTCTATCACTGCTGTTCATTGTTCTTTAGTTTTAGCAGGTCGCTTTCGTAAATGAGCCCATGAGGTTCAAAAGAATTACCTGACTAAATAAAGGTTGAATGAATGAATGAGCTGAAGGTCGTTTCTCTCGGCTGCTGCTCAAATGAGTTGAAGTGAACGTTACATTGAGCTGTAACATCTGTAAATGTTGCTGACGGGAAGTGAACAGATGTGGAGACAGCGGCTCAAACAGCTGGAAGCAGAGGAAGAAGAAAAGTAAGTAAGTAAGTAAGTAAGTAAGTAAGTAAGTAAGTAAGTAAGTAAGTAAGTAAGTAAGTAAGTAAGTAAGTAAGTAAGTAAGTAAGTAAGTAAGTAAGTAAGTAAGTAAGTAAGTAAGTAAGTAAGTAAGTAAGTAAGTAAGTAAGTAAGTAAGTAAGTAAGTAAGTAAGTAAGTAAGTAAGTAAGTAAGTAAGTAAGTAAGTAAGTAAGTAAGTAAGTAAGTAAGTAAGTAAGTAAGTAAGTAAGTAAGTAAGTAAGTAAGTAAGTAAGTAAGTAAGTAAGTAAGTAAGTAAGTAAGTAAGTAAGTAAGTAAGTAAGTAAGTAAGTAAGTAAGTAAGTAAGTAAGTAAGTAAGTAAGTAAGTAAGTAAGTAAGTAAGTATCATGTGATGAAGTGATGTCACACCTGATCTGTTCATACTTGAACATTTATTCTGGATTACTGTCAGCTACTACCACACCAATTGTTAGTTAAATATCTAAGCATTTCACTCATCTTGATCTTGATTTGGTTTAACTCTTCTTAATTTGTTGCTGGAACAGGATCTGGAAACTCTTATTTTGACAGGGTGTGTTCCGGTAAATGTTTGTTTGGATCCAGTAACGGCTTATTAATAATAAACTTATGAACAAATATGACTGTGTTGAACAAATAAAACTTATATTGAATTTGTAAACTGAAAATAATTACATAAACACTCATTTTAAACACAACAGCCACTTACAACTTGTTAATATCACAATCTGCCTCCACCCTAAAAAAAAAATCTCCGCCCCTTAAAGAGTGGTGGGGGTGAGTGCCGAGCTAACCAGGCAGTCGTACGCGGGCAGGAGCCCACAGGCAACGGACATGAACAGACGGAGGAGGAGCCTGGAGGTTTCACATGTGGAGTCAGACAGTGAATTCAGAGGAGAAGAGTCGGAACCGTCAAGGAGGGAACATAGGATGAAAATGTTTACAAATGTAGATGTTTAACAACCTGTTAAAATACAACAAAATGCAGGAAATCACATCTACTTTATTCAACATTTTCTGGGGGAGGACCACAGACTGAGTCAGATGTTCCTGTTGATGGTCAGTGGGATTTTTCTGTTTCTAAACTTTATGTTGTAAATTGTTGCTGTCTGAATCTAAATGACTTGAATGTTGGTGACGTAACTCTAAAGACACGTGTATGAAAAGAGTTGGACACTTTGTGAATAAACAGTGAAGACAGAGGTTCAGTGTTGTCCTCAGTGTCCCTGATGATGGAGGAGGTTGTGGACTTGTTCAGTGTGATGGTCCCATCAGGCTGCATCAGGCCTCCTGAAGGCCCACAAGCTCACAGCTCTTTTTCCACAGCTTCACCTGCACATCAGAGTCAGAGGACTGCATGGAGATCATCGTGGATCAAGATGGATCCAAAGCTTCATCACTTCATGTTCATCCAGTGAAGACTTGGAGGGAGTTTCTTTAAAAGCTCCTCATTACAAACTATGAAGTCAAACATGAAAATGTTCTCCTCCAGTGTGAAACAGTTGACTCCGGTAGTTTTCCACATATATTCATGTGTAATTCTGAAATGTGTCTACAAACTGTGTGTAAACAGAGCACTCAGCTGAATGTGACAAACATCATGTGGAAACTGGAGTCACATGATGGAGCTCCATTTGTCTGCTGGAGTCTGTGGAGGTCAACAAATATGGAGGAATGGGACAAGCGTAGAATCTCCTAGAAGACGTTTAGGTGGAAATATAAGAATGAATCTGCAGCTAAACGCTAAATAAAAGAGACAAAATGAGTAAAGCAGCTATAATAATAATAAAACAGAAGTCATCATTTATCTGCTGCCAAACTTTACTCAACAAATTAGAACATAAACACAAAGTAACAAATTCAAACTGTTCTCCATCACAAACAACTTTTCCACACACGTCAACAATGTTCACCTATTTTCTGTCACTTCGGCTGTTTCCGCAGCTAAACAAACACGTGCTAGTTGGCAGCTGGCTCCATTTTGGTTGATAATTCTTTAATGAGGAATGCATTAAGCATCGAGATGAGAACAAACTTGAAGGATTTAGTTTTTGACTTCCTGATTTGTTGGAGCGCTCTTCATGACTTTGTGCTGAGTGTTTTTACTCTGAACTTCTAAACATACAAGAAATAAAATGTTTGTTTTTCACAAAGTTCAACGGTTTGTTCAGCACATCCAGTGACTGTTGCAAATGTAAATGTTCAATGTTTTCCTCACAGAAACCTGCGCACATTTCAAGAAATCCATCAGAGGTTTGAGTTTAGTAAATCAGTGAACATCAACAGATCCAATGATTTGGATTCAAAAGATCCAAAACTCCACAGAAACCAGTTTGAGCTCAACGGAGACATTTTTGTCCATTTTATAGTCAAACACAAAGACATTTAAATCTAAATCATTCTTTGGACATCAAAAATCTTATGACTGTAATTCAATCTTTTTATTTTTAAAGTTTCCAAAACTCATGTTTCCATCAAATCACAAAGTTTTGTTAACGAATGTGAAAGTTGATGTTAAATAGTTCAAAGCTTCATTTCAAAGTGAACCTTTGGTTCAGTGTTTGTCAGAAATGTTTGGTTGTGAAGCTCAGGCTTTAGATGATGGATGGACAGACAGACAAGAAACAGATGTTTGAATGATCCAGAGGAACAGTTCAAAAACACATCTGGAAATGTTTCAACATAGAAACTACTTTCATGTTTTGAAACACTCAAATGTTTTTTCATCCAAAAGTGTTTTTGTGTTTGTGTTTTTTGACTGAACTCACAGAGTTGAGATGTTTTCAAAGTCAAAATGATTTTCTTTCCTTCATCAGCAGCTAAATGTAGAATATTTGATGCTTCATGGAGTCACATAGTGTTTCATCAAACAGCTGCTTGTGCTGCTGTTTTAAATTGTGTCCTAAATGTGAAAAGTGATGCGAGGACATCATTTGATTGTCCACTCTGAAGACTTTAGAGAAAGACAAACAGAGGTTTCTGTGAGACACTTGAAGCTGGACGTGTTCATTGAAGTGTTTCTTGTGAGCAGACTCCAACATGTCTCTGGTCTCAGACTCAAACACTCGGGACACATCAGCTGAAATAAAGTCCACTTTGCTGCAAACATCTGCTGTGAAAACAAAGTGGAAACATGAACGCAGCAGGAAAAGTCATTTTGAACGCTGCACACAAGATGACTTTTCTGTGGATCATCAGTGGAAAATATTGTCCACAAGTGAGTTCAGCAGCATGTGGTGGTTGAGGCCAGTGTTCCTTTAACAGCTGTTTACTCTTGCTCACATCTGTTTGACAGAATCAAAGGAGTGAAATAGTTAGAAACGTGTTTCAGTTTGATCCACGTGAAGTTGAAGAATTCAAAGTGAAAGAATTCAACAAGAGCCTCAACAGTCTTCTACTCTCCATCATGTTCAGCCTCTGGATTGAGACGTTTCAAACTGAAAAGTTCATTTCCTTTGGCTTCCAATGATTTTAGCAGCTCAAGTCTTTTTTCATTGACTCCTTTAAGAATAGATTTGGACTTGTTCTTAAATGTTGTGTTTGAACACCTTCACTTTGTTGTTTTATGGATGTTATTTTGGAGTTTGTTGTTCAGCACATTGGTCAACTCTTGTTGTTTAAATCTGCTTTATTAATAAAGTTGATCTCATTTGATTCATGGATCAGCCTGTATTCTATATTTATACAACATGTAATGATGTTACACAACTATTTGATGTTTTTTCTAAGAGAATGGCTGAACTTTAGGACTTGATGACAGTTTTCTACCTGATTGTTGTTTATTTGATGAAGAAATGTGATTTGATGTCTCTGTGATTTAAATGTGTCTGGAATGACAAAAAGAAAAAAGAACTTGAACAAGTTTCTGTCCACAGTCACACTGACTAAAGCTGACACATTAAAGCTGGTCAAACTTTGCTCGGCGGCTCCTCTCATCACTCCGTCCTGGAGTTTATTGCTGAAGGCTGTTTTTGTCCAAGTGGACAAATGTCTGAGCCTGAAGACCAAGGAGACAGCAGCTGTTCAGATCCTGAAGAAGGATCCAGATGTTTCCAGGACTCCGATAAAGAGGTTGATCCCAGACGTGTGTTCATGAAGATTCAACACTTTTCTTTCTGCTCTGCTTGAAGACGCACCACAAGCTGCTCATCTTTCATTACATCATCTAGTTTGTGTCCTCTCTTGTTTTCCAGATGTTCCTGATGAACATGATCAGTGTCCTGAACACAGAGCCTGTAACCTGGTCCAGTTCTAGGACTGGTTCCAGTACATGGGGCAGACCTGTCTCACCTTTGAGGTGCTGGACAGGACTCTCTCTGACCTGTTGCATGAGGCAAACTGGATGCTGCTGAACACAGATGTGATCTGCCACACACACATCTGCACAGCAGCTGTTTCTTATAATGCACAACTGATATCTACTGATCTATAGATCTGGATCAAGTCCTCACAGCTGTGCTTTGAAACACTATATTTGAAAATCAAACGTTTTAAAGTAGAAATATGAATGTTCATTTTATTGATTTGTATATTTTTATGAATATATCTTAACAGTTTCCGACACCTGAGAAGATAAATCCAATATTTAAGAAAAAATACCACATTTAAAATGCAAAGACTGAACTTTATTATACTAGAATATGTGTTGATTAAATACTAATCCTTCTTAAACTACATCAGATGGGTCTAAATTCAGTGAAATATTGACAAGTTGCCATGGGAACACAGAAACTTAAGGATGCTCAGTTCGAGCTCTTATTTTGAAGAGCAGCAGCTAACGGAAGTGATGTTCTCCCAGCACCGGAAGTTGCTCAGTTCTGACGTCAGTGTTTGTTGTTCTGCTCCGTAGCTATGAATGGTTTTCTAAATGGTTTTCAGAATCTGTTGGAATCCTGGCAAAAACCAATGCAGATTTGTTCCTGTCTTTGATTTTATACGTCTACCTTATAATGTTTTGCTAGTTTTTTGATACTTTGTTAAAAAAAGAAAAAAAAAATCTTTTGGTTTTTTTCTCTCTTTTTGTTTTCTATTGTTTGTTTGTTTATTGTTTAATGAAATTCTATCACTGCTGTTCATTGTTCTTTAGTTTTAGCAGGTCGCTTTCGTAAATGAGCCCATGAGGTTCAAAAGAATTACCTGACTAAATAAAGGTTGAATGAATGAATGAGCTGAAGGTCGTTTCTCTCGGCTGCTGCTCAAATGAGTTGAAGTGAACGTTACATTGAGCTGTAACATCTGTAAATGTTGCTGACGGGAAGTGAACAGATGTGGGGACAGCGGCTCAAACAGCTGGAAGCAGAGGAAGAAGAAAAGTAAGTAAGTAAGTAAGTAAGTAAGTAAGTAAGTAAGTAAGTAAGTAAGTAAGTAAGTAAGTAAGTAAGTAAGTAAGTAAGTAAGTAAGTAAGTAAGTAAGTAAGTAAGTAAGTAAGTAAGTAAGTAAGTAAGTAAGTAAGTAAGTAAGTAAGTAAGTAAGTAAGTAAGTAAGTAAGTAAGTAAGTAAGTAAGTAAGTAAGTAAGTAAGTAAGTAAGTAAGTAAGTAAGTAAGTAAGTAAGTAAGTAAGTAAGTAAGTAAGTAAGTAAGTAAGTAAGTAAGTAAGTAAGTAAGTAAGTAAGTAAGTAAGTAAGTAAGTAAGTAAGTAAGTAAGTAAGTAAGTAAGTAAGTAAGTAAGTAAGTAAGTAAGTATCATGTGATGAAGTGATGTCACACCTGATCTGTTCATACTTGAACATTTATTCTGGATTACTGTCAGCTACTACCACACCAATTGTTAGTTAAATATCTAAACATTTCACTGAGGGACACTTATTTTCCTGTGGCCTAAACTCTATTAGCTGTGGTGGCCATCTTGATTTGGTTTAACTCTTCTTAATTTGTTGCTGGAACAGGATCTGGAAACTCTTATTTTGACAGGGTGTGTTCCGGTAAATGTTTGTTTGGATCCAGTAACTCAGGCTTATTAATAATAAAGTTATGAACAAATATGACTGTGTTGAACAAATAAAACTTATATTGAATTTGTAAACTGAAAATAATTACATAAACACTCATTTTAAACACAACAGCCACTTACAACTTGTTAATATCACAATCTGCCTCCACCCATAAAAAAAATAATCTCCGCCCCTTAAAGAGTGGTGGGGGTGAGTGCCGAGCTAACCAGGCAGTCGTACGCGGGCAGGAGCCCACAGGCAACGGACATGAACAGACGGAGGAGGAGCCTGGAGGTTTCACATGTGGAGTCAGACAGTGAATTCAGAGGAGAAGAGTTGGAACTGTCAAGGAGGTAACATAGGATGAAAATGTTTACAAATGTAGATGTTTAACAACCTGTTAAAATACAACAAAATGCAGGAAATCACATCTACTTTATTCAACATTTTCTGGGGGAGGACCACAGACTGAGTCAGATGTTCCTGTTGATGGTCAGTGGGATTTTTCTGTTTCTAAACTTTATGTTGTAAATTGTTGCTGTCTGAATCTAAATGACTTGAATTTTGGTGACGTAACTCTAAAGACACGTGTATGAAAAGAGTTGGACACTTTGTGAATAAACAGTGAAGACAGAGGTTCAGTGTTGTCCTCAGTGTCCCTGATGATGGAGGAGGTTGTGGACTTGTTCAGTGTGATGGTCCCATCAGGCTGCATCAGGCCTCCTGAAGGCCCACAAGCTCACAGCTCTTTTTCCACAGCTTCACCTGCACATCAGAGTCAGAGGACTGCATGGAGATCATCGTGGATCAAGATGGATCCAAAGCTTCATCACTTCATGTTCATCCAGTGAAGACTTGGAGGGAGTTTCTTTAAAAGCTCCTCATTACAAACTATGAAGTCAAACATGAAAATGTTCTCCTCCAGTGTGAAACAGTTGACTCCGGTAGTTTTCCACATATATTCATGTGTAATTCTGAAATGTGTCTACAAACTGTGTGTAAACAGAGCACTCAGCTGAATGTGACAAACATCATGTGGAAACTGGAGTCACATGATGGAGCTCCATTTGTCTGCTGGAGTCTGTGGAGGTCAACAAATATGGAGGAATGGGACAAGCGTAGAATCTCCTAGAAGACGTTTAGGTGGAAATATAAGAATGAATCTGCAGCTAAACGCTAAATAAAAGAGACAAAATGAGTAAAGCAGCTATAATAATAATAAAACAGAAGTCATCATTTATCTGCTGCCAAACTTTACTCAACAAATTAGAACATAAACACAAAGTAACAAATTCAAACTGTTCTCCATCACAAACAACTTTTCCACACACGTCAACAATGTTCACCTATTTTCTGTCACTTCGGCTGTTTCCGCAGCTAAACAAACACGTGCTAGTTGGCAGCTGGCTCCATTTTGGTTGATAATTCTTTAATGAGGAATGCATTAAGCATCGAGATGAGAACAAACTTGAAGGATTTAGTTTTTGACTTCCTGATTTGTTGGAGCGCTCTTCATGACTTTGTGCTGAGTGTTTTTACTCTGAACTTCTAAACATACAAGAAATAAAATGTTTGTTTTTCACAAAGTTCAACGGTTTGTTCAGCACATCCAGTGACTGTTGCAAATGTAAATGTTCAATGTTTTCCTCACAGAAACCTGCGCACATTTCAAGAAATCCATCAGAGGTTTGAGTTTAGTAAATCAGTGAACATCAACAGATCCAATGATTTGGATTCAAAAGATCCAAAACTCCACAGAAACCAGTTTGAGCTCAACGGAGACATTTTTGTCCATTTTATAGTCAAACACAAAGACATTTAAATCTAAATCATTCTTTGGACATCAAAAATCTTATGACTGTAATTCAATCTTTTTATTTTTAAAGTTTCCAAAACTCATGTTTCCATCAAATCACAAAGTTTTGTTAACGAATGTGAAAGTTGATGTTAAATAGTTCAAAGCTTCATTTCAAAGTGAACCTTTGGTTCAGTGTTTGTCAGAAATGTTTGGTTGTGAAGCTCAGGCTTTAGATGATGGATGGACAGACAGACAAGAAACAGATGTTTGAATGATCCAGAGGAACAGTTCAAAAACACATCTGGAAATGTTTCAACATAGAAACTACTTTCATGTTTTGAAACACTCAAATGTTTTTTCATCCAAAAGTGTTTTTGTGTTTGTGTTTTTTGACTGAACTCACAGAGTTGAGATGTTTTCAAAGTCAAAATGATTTTCTTTCCTTCATCAGCAGCTAAATGTAGAATATTTGATGCTTCATGGAGTCACATAGTGTTTCATCAAACAGCTGGTTGTGCTGCTGTTTTAAATTGTGTCCTAAATGTGAAAAGTGATGCGAGGACATCATTTGATTGTCCACTCTGAAGACTTTAGAGAAAGACAAACAGAGGTTTCTGTGAGACACTTGAAGCTGGACGTGTTCATTGAAGTGTTTCTTGTGAGCAGACTCCAACATGTCTCTGGTCTCAGACTCAAACACTCGGGACACATCAGCTGAAATAAAGTCCACTTTGCTGCAAACATCTGCTGTGAAAACAAAGTGGAAACATGAACGCAGCAGGAAAAGTCATTTTGAACGCTGCACACAAGATGACTTTTCTGTGGATCATCAGTGGAAAATATTGTCCACAAGTGAGTTCAGCAGCATGTGGTGGTTGAGGCCAGTGTTCCTTTAACAGCTGTTTCCTCTTGCTCACATCTGTTTGACAGAATCAAAGGAGTGAAATAGTTAGAAACGTGTTTCAGTTTGATCCACGTGAAGTTGAAGAATTCAAAGTGAAAGAATTCAACAAGAGCCTCAACAGTCTTCTACTCTCCATCATGTTCAGCCTCTGGATTGAGACGTTTCAAACTGAAAAGTTCATTTCCTTTGGCTTCCAATGATTTTAGCAGCTCAAGTCTTTTTTCATTGACTCCTTTAAGAATAGATTTGGACTTGTTCTTAAATGTTGTGTTTGAACACCTTCACTTTGTTGTTTTATGGATGTTATTTTGGAGTTTGTTGTTCAGCACATTGGTCAACTCTTGTTGTTTAAATCTGCTTTATTAATAAAGTTGATCTCATTTGATTCATGGATCAGCCTGTATTCTATATTTATACAACATGTAATGATGTTACACAACTATTTGATGTTTTTTCTAAGAGAATGGCTGAACTTTAGGACTTGATGACAGTTTTCTGCCTGATTGTTGTTTATTTGATGAAGAAATGTGATTTGATGTCTCTGTGATTTAAATGTGTCTGGAATGACAAAAAGAAAAAAGAACTTGAACAAGTTTCTGTCCACAGTCACACTGACTAAAGCTGACACATTAAAGCTGGTCAAACTTTGCTCGGCGGCTCCTCTCATCACTCCGTCCTGGAGTTTATTGCTGAAGGCTGTTTTTGTCCAAGTGGACAAATGTCTGAGCCTGAAGACCAAGGAGACAGCAGCTGTTCAGATCCTGAAGAAGGATCCAGATGTTTCCAGGACTCCGATAAAGAGGTTGATCCCAGACGTGTGTTCATGAAGATTCAACACTTTTCTTTCTGCTCTGCTTGAAGACGCACCACAAGCTGCTCATCTTTCATTACATCATCTAGTTTGTGTCCTCTCTTGTTTTCCAGATGTTCCTGATGAACATGATCAGTGTCCTGAACACAGAGCCTGTAACCTGGTCCAGTTCTAGGACTGGTTCCAGTACATGGGGCAGACCTGTCTCACCTTTGAGGTGCTGGACAGGACTCTCTCTGACCTGTTGCATGAGGCAAACTGGATGCTGCTGAACACAGATGTGATCTGCCACACACACATCTGCACAGCAGCTGTTTCTTATAATGCACAACTGATATCTACTGATCTATAGATCTGGATCAAGTCCTCACAGCTGTGCTTTGAAACACTATATTTGAAAATCAAACGTTTTAAAGTAGAAATATGAATGTTCATTTTATTGATTTGTATATTTTTATGAATATATCTTAACAGTTTCCGACACCTGAGAAGATAAATCCAATATTTAAGAAAAAATACCACATTTAAAATGCAAAGACTGAACTTTATTATACTAGAATATGTGTTGATTAAATACTAATCCTTCTTAAACTACATCAGATGGGTCTAAATTCAGTGAAATATTGACAAGTTGCCATGGGAACACAGAAACTTAAGGATGCTCAGTTCGAGCTCTTATTTTGAAGAGCAGCAGCTAACGGAAGTGATGTTCTCCCAGCACCGGAAGTTGCTCAGTTCTGACGTCAGTGTTTGTTGTTCTGCTCCGTAGCTATGAATGGTTTTCTAAATGGTTTTCAGAATCTGTTGGAATCCTGGCAAAAACCAATGCAGATTTGTTCCTGTCTTTGATTTTATACGTCTACCTTATAATGTTTTGCTAGTTTTTTGATACTTTGTTAAAAAAAGAAAAAAAAATCTTTTGGTTTTTTTCTCTCTTTTTGTTTTCTATTGTTTGTTTGTTTATTGTTTAATGAAATTCTATCACTGCTGTTCATTGTTCTTTAGTTTTAGCAGGTCGCTTTCGTAAATGAGCCCATGAGGTTCAAAAGAATTACCTGACTAAATAAAGGTTGAATGAATGAATGAGCTGAAGGTCGTTTCTCTCGGCTGCTGCTCAAATGAGTTGAAGTGAACGTTACATTGAGCTGTAACATCTGTAAATGTTGCTGACGGGAAGTGAACAGATGTGGGGACAGCGGCTCAAACAGCTGGAAGCAGAGGAAGAAGAAAAGTAAGTAAGTAAGTAAGTAAGTAAGTAAGTAAGTAAGTAAGTAAGTAAGTAAGTAAGTAAGTAAGTAAGTAAGTAAGTAAGTAAGTAAGTAAGTAAGTAAGTAAGTAAGTAAGTAAGTAAGTAAGTAAGTAAGTAAGTAAGTAAGTAAGTAAGTAAGTAAGTAAGTAAGTAAGTAAGTAAGTAAGTAAGTAAGTAAGTAAGTAAGTAAGTAAGTAAGTAAGTAAGTAAGTAAGTAAGTAAGTAAGTAAGTAAGTAAGTAAGTAAGTAAGTAAGTAAGTAAGTAAGTAAGTAAGTAAGTATCATGTGATGAAGTGATGTCACACCTGATCTGTTCATACTTGAACATTTATTCTGGATTACTGTCAGCTACTACCACACCAATTGTTAGTTAAATATCTAAACATTTCACTGAGGGACACTTATTTTCCTGTGGCCTAAACTCTATTAGCTGTGGTGGCCATCTTGATTTGGTTTAACTCTTCTTAATTTGTTGCTGGAACAGGATCTGGAAACTCTTATTTTGACAGGGTGTGTTCCGGTAAATGTTTGTTTGGATCCAGTAACTCAGGCTTATTAATAATAAAGTTATGAACAAATATGACTGTGTTGAACAAATAAAACTTATATTGAATTTGTAAACTGAAAATAATTACATAAACACTCATTTTAAACACAACAGCCACTTACAACTTGTTAATATCACAATCTGCCTCCACCCATAAAAAAAATAATCTCCGCCCCTTAAAGAGTGGTGGGGGTGAGTGCCGAGCTAACCAGGCAGTCGTACGCGGGCAGGAGCCCACAGGCAACGGACATGAACAGACGGAGGAGGAGCCTGGAGGTTTCACATGTGGAGTCAGACAGTGAATTCAGAGGAGAAGAGTTGGAACTGTCAAGGAGGTAACATAGGATGAAAATGTTTACAAATGTAGATGTTTAACAACCTGTTAAAATACAACAAAATGCAGGAAATCACATCTACTTTATTCAACATTTTCTGGGGGAGGACCACAGACTGAGTCAGATGTTCCTGTTGATGGTCAGTGGGATTTTTCTGTTTCTAAACTTTATGTTGTAAATTGTTGCTGTCTGAATCTAAATGACTTGAATTTTGGTGACGTAACTCTAAAGACACGTGTATGAAAAGAGTTGGACACTTTGTGAATAAACAGTGAAGACAGAGGTTCAGTGTTGTCCTCAGTGTCCCTGATGATGGAGGAGGTTGTGGACTTGTTCAGTGTGATGGTCCCATCAGGCTGCATCAGGCCTCCTGAAGGCCCACAAGCTCACAGCTCTTTTTCCACAGCTTCACCTGCACATCAGAGTCAGAGGACTGCATGGAGATCATCGTGGATCAAGATGGATCCAAAGCTTCATCACTTCATGTTCATCCAGTGAAGACTTGGAGGGAGTTTCTTTAAAAGCTCCTCATTACAAACTATGAAGTCAAACATGAAAATGTTCTCCTCCAGTGTGAAACAGTTGACTCCGGTAGTTTTCCACATATATTCATGTGTAATTCTGAAATGTGTCTACAAACTGTGTGTAAACAGAGCACTCAGCTGAATGTGACAAACATCATGTGGAAACTGGAGTCACATGATGGAGCTCCATTTGTCTGCTGGAGTCTGTGGAGGTCAACAAATATGGAGGAATGGGACAAGCGTAGAATCTCCTAGAAGACGTTTAGGTGGAAATATAAGAATGAATCTGCAGCTAAACGCTAAATAAAAGAGACAAAATGAGTAAAGCAGCTATAATAATAATAAAACAGAAGTCATCATTTATCTGCTGCCAAACTTTACTCAACAAATTAGAACATAAACACAAAGTAACAAATTCAAACTGTTCTCCATCACAAACAACTTTTCCACACACGTCAACAATGTTCACCTATTTTCTGTCACTTCGGCTGTTTCCGCAGCTAAACAAACACGTGCTAGTTGGCAGCTGGCTCCATTTTGGTTGATAATTCTTTAATGAGGAATGCATTAAGCATCGAGATGAGAACAAACTTGAAGGATTTAGTTTTTGACTTCCTGATTTGTTGGAGCGCTCTTCATGACTTTGTGCTGAGTGTTTTTACTCTGAACTT
>JBBPBX010088474.1:0-14488 GCA_038048925.1 Garcialebias charrua
TTAATGTTGCTGCTGATCTGTTTCATGTTGCTGCTGATCTGTTTCATGTTGCTGCTGATCTGTTTCATGTTACAGATGATCTTTTTCATGTTGCTGCTGATCTGTTTCATGTTGCTGCTGATCTGTTTCATGTTGCTGCTGATCTGTTTATGTTGCTGCCGATCTGTTTCATGTTGCTGCTGATGTGTTTCATGTAACTGCTGATCTGTTTCATGTAGCTGTTGATCTGCTTCATGCACCTGCTGATCTGTTTCATATTGCTTCTGATCTGTTTCATCTAACTACTGATCTGTTTCATGTATCTGCTGATCTATTTCATGTAGCTGCTGATCTGTTTCATTTTGCTGCTGATCTGTTACATGTTAATGCTGATCTGTTTATGTTGCTGCCGATCTGTTTCATGTTGCTTCTGATGTGTTTCATGTAACTGCTGATCTGTTTCATGTAGCTGTTGATCTGTTTCATGTTGCTTCTGATCTGTTTCATCTAACTACTGATCTGTTTCATGTATCTGCTGATCTATTTCATGTAGCTGTTGATCTGTTTCATGTTGCTGCTGATCTGTTTCATGTTGCTTCTGATCTGTTTCATCTAACTACTGATCTGTTTCATGTATCTGCTGATCTATTTCATGTAGCTGTTGATCTGTTTCATGTTGCTGCTGATCTGTTTCATGTTGCTTCTGATCTGTTTCATCTAACTACTGATCTGTTTCATGTATCTGCTGATCTGTTTCATGTAGCTGCTGATCTGTTTCATGTTGCTGCTGATCTGTTTCATGTACCTGCTGATCTGTTTCATGTTGCTTCTGATCTGTTTCATCTAACTACTGATCTGTTTCATGTATCTGCTGATCTGTTTCATGTAGCTGTTGATCTGTTTCATGTACCTGCTGATCTGTTTCATGTTGCTTCTGATCTGTTTCATCTAACTACTGATCTGTTTCATGTATCTGCTGATCTATTTCATGTAGCTGTTGATCTGTTTCATGTACCTGCTGATCTGTTTCATGTTGCTTCTGATCTGTTTCATGTTGCTGCTGATCTGTTTCATGTAACTGCTGATCTGTTTCATGTAACTGCTGATCTGTTTCATGTAGCTGTTGATCTGTTTCATGTACCTGCTGATCTGTTTCATGTTGCTTCTGATCTGTTTCATCTAACTACTGATCTGTTTCATGTATCTGCTGATCTATTTCATGTAGCTGTTGATCTGTTTCATGTACCTGCTGATCTGTTTCATGTTGCTTCTGATCTGTTTCATGCTGCTGATCTGTTTCATGTTGCTGCTGATCTGTTTCATGTAGCTGCTGATCTGTTTCATGTCTGCTGATCTGTTTCATGTTGCTGCTGATCTGTTTCATGTTGCTGCTGATCTGTTTCATGTTGCTGCTGATCTGTTTCATGTTGCTGCTGATCTGTTTCATGTTGCTGCTGATCTGTTTCATGTTGCTGCTGATCTGTTTCATGTTGCTGCTGATCTGTTTCATGTTGCTGCTGATCTGTTTCATGTTGCTGCTGATCTGTTTCATGTTGCTGCTGATCTGTTTCATGTTGCTGCTGATCTGTTTCATGTTGCTGCTGATCTGTTTCATGTTGCTGCTGATCTGTTTCATGTTGCTGCTGATCTGTTTCATGTTGCTGCTGATCTGTTTCATGTTGCTGCTGATCTGTTTCATGTTGCTGCTGATCTGTTTCATGTTGCTGCTGATCTGTTTCATGTTGCTGCTGATCTGTTTCATGTTGCTGCTGATCTGTTTCATGTTGCATGTTTTCATTCCTGCTCATCTGCTCACACAGATTCATGTTCGTGCTGCTGTTTGAGGTACTATTTTTATGTTATTAGTTCTTAGTGTATTTTCAATTGATGTTTTTTTAGTTCTTATCTTAGATGTTATTACTGTTTTTATTTTTTATTTTATTGTTGGATGTAACTTGGACGCCTGGCAAGAACCAATGCAGACATGTTCCTGTTTTTAGTTTTCTACATTTACCATATAATCCAGCTGTTTTGATACTTTTCAATCTCTTTTTTAAACCTGTTTTAAAAAATGTGTTATTATATTTTATTATTGTCTATTGTTGTTGCTGTTGTCATCATTCTTTGTTGAAACCAGGTCTCTCTTGTAAATGAGTCCTCGAGGCTCAATGGGATTAACCTGCCTAAATAAAGGTTTAATAAAAAAATATAAAAATCTGGGACCCTGCATACATAATCTTGTTCCACTTCCTGCACCACATGAGATGTGAATGACAAATAAAGAACCTTGAATCCTTGAATCCTTGAATTGACAGACGTCTTGGTGCAGCATCTGTAGTATTGTGGACTCTGTGCTGGTTCATTGTGGTGAAGAGGGAGCTGAGCTGTAAGTCAAAGCTCTTGGTTCACTGGTCAGTCTACATTCCTACCCTCACCTTTGGCCACAGACTCTGAGGTGTGACCAAAAGAATCAGATCACAGATACAGACGGTTGAAATGAGTTTTCCCTGCAGGGCAGCTGGACTCTTCCATGGAGATAGGGTGAGAAGTTTAGAAATCTGGGAGAGACTCTTCTCGTCAACATCAAAAGGAGCCAGTTGATCTGGTTCAGGCATCTGGTGAGGATGCTCCTGGGTGCCTCCCTAGAGAGGTGCTTCAGGCATTTTTGACAGGGAGGAGACCCCGGGGAAGAACCAGGACACGCTGGAGAGACTATGTCTCTCGCTTGAACTGGGAACTGCTCGGAGTCCTCTCAGAAGAGCTGGAAGAGGTGATTGTGGAAAGAGATACGTGGACCTCTCTGGTCAGTCTGCTGCCCCTGAGACCCGTCTTCAGAACAAGAGGAAGATAATGGATGGATGGATTACAGCTGTTTGAGCATGCAAGTAGTGGCAGCAGCAAATTGTCACACTTTCTTGATGTGATTAGTGGAAAAATGAATCCAAGAGTGCAGACTGACACAAGTAAGTCTAGAAACTAAAGATGTATTGATCAAAATGAAAATTAAAATGGTATAAAATCAAAAGTGTGGCATTGCAGCAACAACCTATAAGAAGTCAATATGAAACTTGAGGAGCCACTGAGGAGAACCCAAACAGAGATGAAGTAAAACAAGACAAAATATGAAGTTTCAATAAACACAAAATGATTTCAAGAATTAACGGATGATCAGCAGGAAGAACTTAGTGTCAGGAGTGGTTGTTGTTTGGGCAGATGTTCACCCAAGAATATAAACTAACTGACCAAACACAAAATGTGATGCTTGGATGGATCGCTCAACAACTTGTGGGTCACATAAAGTAGATGTGTGTGATAAGGATCATGTGAGGACACAAGAGACAGAAGAGTCCCACGGAGAGACATCTGTGACGGTGACATGTCATTTCTTGAAAACAGGAAGAGGTTTAATTTAAAAATAATATGTGCATATAGTTCAGATGAACGTGTGACAATGGACTTCTCTTTCTGACTCCTTCATAATAAAAAAGAAGACATCAGTATTGATGAGAGGCAGATCAAGAGTCAGTCTTCTCTCCATCCAGGTTGTCTAAGTGCATGATCCAGATGAGATGATTCTGATCTGATCCCTGCTGCTTGATCAGTTTAACTCTGAAGGTTTTAAAAAGAATTGAGATGAGTAAAGAAGAAAAAGTGATAAACATGGATCAAACCCGACCGTCTCTCCACGTCTACATGAGGTCATATTCTGTGTGACTCTGTCAGACACGAACTGATCAGTTCAAGTTTGTCAAACTTTTTTCATTTTGTCCTACAGTCACAACAGTTTTTACTTCTGGTCCATTGTTCAGCTGCAATTTAAATTTAGTGCGACTCGTTTTAAGATGAAATTTCAAACTCACCTCGATGGAAAGTTTTTGGGTTTTCATCCCTGAAAAAAACAAAAACAACAAACAAATATTAATAATAATAATAATAATAATAATGAATTCCATTTATAATGCACTTTTCATTAATAAAAATCTCAAATATTAAAAATTTATATATTATTTATATAATATTTTATATTTAAAATATTAAACAACAAACAAATATTAAACAACAAACAAATAAAAAAAACATCTGTTTAGAAAGTTAAAGAGCACAATTATTGATTTTAAAGTTCTGTGAGTGAGAGTGACTGATGGTCTTATTTGTCTCTTTGTGATGGACAAGAGACATGTCCAGGTGTCCTACAGTGACTGCTGGACATGAACACCCCATGACCCAGAAAAGAAAAATGTGGATACAGGATGAATGAATGAATGGATGAACAGATTCAATGAATGAATGTATACATGGATGGATGAATGGATGGATGGATGAACAGATTCAGTGGATGGATGTATAAATGGATGGATGATGTATTAGTGTCATGTGTCACCTTTAATCCTCTTCAGCACGATGACAGTAATGACAGTTGTTATTAAAGCAACAATCGCAGCCTTACTGACGTTCAACCAGAACACAGCTGAAAAACAAAATCATACTTTTTCATTAACAAACATTTAGGCCACTCCTCAAAATGACAAAATATTGAAATATAAGTGCAGCTACAATATATATTGTAAGTACAAATAATATTGAATATTTGTACAAATATAATTTGGTAAAGCCACATGTTGCTGTGGAGTTTAAAAGCTTCAGAAAACATTAAGTGTAAATAAAAATCATAAAACATGTGACGAGTTTGATTTCCTGCAGAGTTTAGATCAAACTTTGTACATGATTTCTGTTTGTCGTCTCCTCCTGGTGTTTCTGTGACTGATGTTGGTTTTGTTGGTTTCTTTGTTGTGTCTTCCTCTAAACAAAGAAAAAATAATTATTTTTATGATCAGGTATATTTAACAGGTATAAATGTTAAACATGTGATTATTTCTCACCTGAAGGATGAGAGCTGAAGGTAAAAAGCTGTACGTTGCTCTCACCTGTCTTTACTTCACACTTGAAAAAGTTCTTTGATTCATAAATAAAGTGGTTTGAAGGAAAGCTCACATAGGCATAGCATGGACCTGAATATGTTTTTACATCTGGATGTTCGTTCACATCACTACCAGGAAACAACCACCTCGTGTTGTGTGGACACTCTCTATTTGTTCTCACATGGCAGAAAAATGTCACCTCGTTCTGGTTCTTCTGTTCTGTTACTGAGGATGGAGGAGAAACACTGATTATTTTATTTCAATATAATTACTGTACTGTCAATCTGCTGATTTAGGGATCACTTTAATTTGAAAATATTGTAAAAAAAAATACTCACAGTTAACAACAGAAAGCTGTACCACAGCATCTTCACCTGATTGTTGGTCTGATACAAACTGTCTGCAGTTGTAATGACCAGCATCCTGAGCTGTGACGTTCTTGATAACCAGAGAACAGTTTGCTGTAAGACTCAGTCTGTCTGCTCTGAGATCTTTAATCATCCCAAGAACAACCAGCTCTACATTCCTCTGCGCTTTACTGTAGATCCAGGTGGTGGATCCACAGTTCTGCTGACCTCCAATCACATTTTCACAGGACAAAGTGACGTCACCTCCAGCTCTGACAGTTTGTCTTACAGCTCCTGAAAATATGACTAAATAAAATGATATTATTAAAATTAATTCAGATGTTAGTCTGAAAAGTTACAGCTGCAGATGTCAGCTGTTTAACTCTGACTGTAAACTCAACTCAGTGCTTTTATAAAACTGACATGATGTGTTGAACAAACAATACAAGTTATTAAAAACTGTTTTATATCTTCTTACCTTCATACAGGAAGAAAAACAGAAACAGTTTAATCCTCCGTGATGCCACCATCGCTCCTCTCTGCGTCTCTTGTCTCTTTACTTCCTAATTCTAAAAATGATTTTACCATTAATATTTTCACTTCCTGTACTTTGTTGGTTTACTGACATCTTCATTCATGACATCATGCAAATTTATAACACTTTTTTTAGCAACAACTACTAGTTTTGAGTTTTTGTTAAGACTTTGTGATTTCGTCTAATAGAGATTTGTGTAAAGTGTTTAATTTATTTCTCTGAGTGTCGGAGGGTAACTTGACATTAACTTATAGATGATCTAAATATTATTTGTTATGCAGGTGCATTTTGATATCCTTTTATAAGAACCTAAATTATAAATTTGTTCTGGACAAGAAATCATAATAAAATAACATTGGAACCTTGTTATATGTTTTAAAAAAACTATATTTAATAGAACATCACTGCAAAACAAAACCAGGAAACAAAGAGTCTACTGCCTCCAAGTGTGGAAGATGAGTAAAGACTTCACTGGAAAAGAAACAAGAGTTACTGTAAGTACTTCCTGATCACAAAAGAGCTGTTCTACAAAACATTTAAAATAAAAATTAAACCAGAAACTGAACCAGTCGGAGCAACAGAGTGTAACAGCTGACCAGCAGTGGTGGCTCATCAGTATTGATGAGGAGAGGCAGATCAAGAGTCAGTCTTCTCTTCATTCATGTTGTCTAAATGCATCAACCAGACGAGATGATCTGATCTGATCCTGCTGCTAGATCTGTTTAACTCTGAAGGTTTGAACCTGATCAAAATGATCTGATCTGCTTCAAGTCACTCCAGTCAGCACAGGGACATCTACTGGTTGTGTGTCAGAACCACATCTGAGTGAAAGACCTGACCATTACTGCCTGTGTCATATGAAGCTACAGGTATGTATATGTAAATATACATTAAGGCACATCAAGATATTTAGAACCTTGTGGAATGGGGACGGTGCTTGTGCTGCTTTCTTTAGTAAAACTGCATAAAACACAAATGTTAGGAGGTCAAACACGTGGATCTACAAGTTTGTCATTATAGTAATGTAAACAAGGATCCAGGAGGAGCAATGTGGTTTTCGTCCTGGTCGTGGAACACTGGACCAGCTCTACACCCTCAGCAGGGTCCTGGAGGGTGCGTGGGAGTTTGCCCAACCAGTTTACATGTGCTTTGTGGACTTGGAGAAGGCATTCGACCGCGTCCCTCGGGGGGTTCTGTGGGGGGTACTCCGGGAGTATGGGGTACCAGGCCCTTTGATATGGGCTGTTAGGTCCCTGTACGACCGGTGTCAGAGCTTGGTCCGCATTGCCGGCAGTAAGTCAGGCTCGTTTCCGGTGAGAGTTGGACTCCGCCAAGGTTGCCCTTTGTCACCGATTCTGTTTATAACTTTTATGGACAGAATTTCTAGGCGCAGCCAAGGTGTTGAGAGGATCCGTTTTGGTGGCCTTAGAATCGCTTCTCTGTTTTTTGCAGATGATGTGGTCCTATTGGCTTCATCAGCTCGTGATCTACAGCTTTCGCTGGAGCGGTTTGCAGCTGAATGTGATGCGGCCGGGATGAGGATCAGTTCCTCCAAATCCGAGGCCATGGTCTTGAGCCGGAAAAGGGTAGCATGCCCTCTCCGGGTCGGGGAGGAGGTCCTGCCCCAAGTGGAGGAGTTTAAGTATCTCGGGATCTTGTTCACGAATGAGGGAAAACTGGAGCGTGAGATCGATAGGCGGATAGGTGCAGCGTCCGCAGTGAAGCGGGCGCTGTACCGGTCTGTCGTGGTGAAGAGAGAGCTGAGTCAAAAGGCAAAGCTCTCAATTTACCGATCGATCTACGTTCCCACCCTCATCTATGGTCATGAGCTTTGGGTTATGACCGAAAGAACAAGATCTCGGATACAAGCGGCTGAAATGAGTTTTCTCCGCAGGGTGGCTGGACTCTCCCTTAGAGATAGGGTGAGAAGCTCAGTCATCCGGGAGGGACTCGGAGTAGAGCCGCTGCTTCTCCACATCGAGAGGAGCCAGTTGAGGTGGCTCGGGCATCTGGTTAGGATGCCTCCTGGACGCCTCCCTGGTGAGGTGTTCCGGGCATGTCCCACCGGGAGGAGACCCAGAGGAAGACCCAGGACACGCTGGAGGGACTATGTTTCTCGGCTGGCCTGGGAACGCCTTGGGATTCCCCCAGAGGAGCTGCTCCAAGTGGCTGGGGAGAGGGAAGTCTGGGCCTCCCTACTTAGGCTGCTACCCCCGCGACCCGACCCCGGATAAGCGGAAGAAGATGGATGGATGGATGGATGGATAAACAAGTGGCTAGTTCATAAACCTAATGTTTACAGATATTCAAAAAATGAATTTGAGACTGACTACCTCTCCAGTTTTAGAGAAGATTCGCTCACAGGGCACAGATGTTGCTGAAATGCAAAAATAAATATTGTCATGATCCACAGTTTAGGGTTCGAAGCCACGTGCAAGAAAAAAGGAGGAGTCGATGATGAAAATAAATAATAATTTATTGAACAAAACCAAATGCTGACGGGGCAGCAAAACTTACTTTAAAGATGACGTGACAGTGTCAGGTTGAGAGGTTCCAGCTAGAACTAGTCAGATTCACCTTGACCACAGCTCTGGGTCCAGTTTCCTTGAGAGGGGTTGGACACTCTTCCACTCTGGAGTTGTCCCTGGTGAGAGGCACCGAGCAGGAGTGGACATACTTGTTGTCCTCCATCTTGGTGTCTGTTCTGATGTGGGACTTCAACTCTAACGTGGGCAATGACAGTGAGACCTCGAGGAGTGTGGTTAGGAGGAACCCCCGCCCCCGATCTGAACCTGAGTGGTGTTCTGTTATTGGACTTCTGTGCTCATCATGGATTGTCCATAACAAACACCATGTTCAAGCAGAAGGGTGTCCATATGTGTTTTTGGCACCAGGACAGGCCACAGTTCAATGATCGACTTTGTAATTTCTGATCTGTGGCTGTTCATGGATGTTTTTAACTACTATGGCTGAGAATGTTAACTCTGCCCATGAATCATATGTTTGAGTTAGCAGAGAGCTGGATGAGGAGCTGGATGAGGCTAATATGTGCAGCTGTAGCTCCAAGGACTCTGAGTCTGTGAGCTCGGCTGAACTGATAAGTTTATAAAAACAAGCTTCACACACGGCCCGTGCACATTCTTGTGACTGGGCTTCATGCACGTACTTCCTGTTTATCTGTGTAACCCGTCCTGAATATCTGTTGTTGCAAGTAAAAACTGTTAAAAATGTTCTCCTGTCGTCGAGTGTGGCTCCTTTTGTGTAAGTGAATTAAAATGAGAATTATTTTTCTCCAAAACTGCTGTCCAAAAAACTCCACACAGTGTCAACCACTCTCTAATGTACGTCTGTTATAAATGTGGCAAGATGTCCTGCGGACATTAAATGCACCACACAGGTGCTGCGGTGCGATTGGTGGGTCTGGCTTCCGGTATAAAACGGGCCCAGCCCTCAGGGTTAGTTACACGGCGGAGAGCGCCCCTGAGGTGGGACGGCGGATGGTGGCATAATCTGGTTTGTGAGCGGACCACGATGGAGTGTAGTAGTGGGGGTGATGGACAGTGTTTGGCTTCGGGTAAACGGTGTCTTGAGGTTGCTGATGACGGTGTTGACGGTAGGAAGAAGGTGCTACTGGAGACGTGTAAAGTTGTGTTGCGGTTTGCGGCGGGCCGGGGTTTGCTTGGGGTGAGCCCTGTGGCTTTTTCGAAGGGTCTGAAGCGTGCTGTGGGTGACGTGGAAGTAGCTAAGGTGTTGTGGGATGGCAATCTCCTGCTCGTTTGTAGGCATGCTGAACAGAGGGACAAGGCTTTGGGTTTGGAGACTGTGTGTGGTAAAGCGGTGGTGGATAGGAAGATTGTGGGTGAGGTGAGAGGTTCCAGGGGTGTTATTTCCGGGATTCCTGTTAAGGATGACTTGGAGGTCTTGAGGAAGAACATTAAGGGTGGGGAAGTTGAGTCCTTGAAACGTTTACCGGCTTATCGGGATGGGGTGAAGGTGGATAGTACGTCTGTCTTGTTGTGTTTCCGGGATGGTGTTTTGCCAGATAGGGTCATGGTTGGTTACTTGTGTTTTCGTGTAAAGGCTTATGTTCCTCCGCCTCTTCGGTGCTTTAAGTGTCAGAGGTTTGGGCATATCGCTGCTGTTTGTCGGAGTAAGCGTCGTTGTAGTAAGTGTGGGGGGGACCATGATTATGTTGATTGTGGTGTGACTCAGCTGTTGTGTTGTAATTGTGGTGGTAGTCATTCTGCAGCTTATGCTGGTTGTGTGGATCGAAAGGCAGCTGCTGAAATTCAGAGGGTTAAGACTGTTGGGAATCTTTCGTACGCGGAGGCGGTTCGTGTGGTCAAGCGCGATGTTTCTTCGCCGTCTATTGTTGAAGTACCGAGTGTCCCTGAACGTGGTCAGGGTACTGTTACGCTCGATCGGTTGATTCCGTTCGTTGCTTTTGTTGTTAACTGTTCTGCGCAGGCTTCGACTAAAACTGAAACCATCAAAATCATCGTGCAGGCTGCTTCGAGGTTCTTTGGCGCGACTGAGTTGTCTTGGGAGAGTGTTCGTGATGAATTGAGTCGGGGTGAGGGTGCGTCTGGGTGTGAGGTGTCTCTGCCCATGTCTTCGCTGTGAACGTGTGTTCCTGGTTGTTTTTGTTTAGTTTGTTTTTGCTCTTTTCTGTTTGTGCACTTTCGGGTGCTTTGTGTGGGTTTTGGGTTGTTGTGGTGTTCTAGGTCGCCTGTGTGTTTTGTGTTGTGTTCTGAGCCGTCTGGTCCGTACTCCATTCCAGAAGGTGGCGGTAATGCACCTAATCGTTGTTTGCCAACCGCCATAAAACACTATCAGAGAGAGAGAGAGAGAGGGTTAGTTACACGTCACCCGCTTTCCGGGGCAGACCTTAGCGTCTGATGGCTGTGTCACGCGCTGGCGTTGACTGTGCGCTTGGGGTCGCGATGATCTACCGTTCTCGCGACCACCAGTAGAATCTGCTTGTTTCCCTCTCTTGCTAGAGGTGGAACTTGGTGGTGAGTAAGCGCCAGTGTATCTTTCTGTTTTATACTTTTGTAGATTTTAATGCCAAATATTTATTGTTTTAGTCCCTGCTGTTTGTCCTTGGCGTCCATCTGCCTGCTGTTTGTCCTATGGTGTTCGTTTACCTGCTGTCCCGACTGGTTTTCTGCCTCCACCTGGGTCGTCCGTCTGCCGACTGGTCCTGGGTTGGTGCCCGCTGTCTGGACGGCGTGGGGCGGGCCGCGTCACGCGTCCTGCGGGCTGAGCTGGGCCGACTGACGTCCAGCTCAACTAAACGTACAGGTGTCGGGAGTGAGTGACGTCTCTTCTGGTGACGGATCCTACCAGGGTGGACTCAGGACTGCTAGCAGCTGCTCGACTGCTCGATCTCTCAGGCGGTGACATTAACTTTGGTGCATGATTTTGTGTGTATGATTTCCTACCTGTTTTAGAATATTGATATGAATTGCACCTGTTTTAGAAATGAGCTAGAATTGCCTTTTTTAAACTGAATATTTTAAATTTGGTATTTTATTTAATTAAACAATTGTGCAATCTAATTTGTGCCAGTGTGTGAACATGTCTCAAGCGTCCTCTGCAACGGGTCTATGTGCCTTAAGGGTAACTTTTAGTAAAGTTTTTAACCAAACTCACTTTTTTTATTAAAAATAGATTATTTTATTTTCTTAAACTAAAGTTCCCTATTTTTATCCATACCCGTCCGGCTACATTAAGTTTATTCTACCACGTCTGGTGATGGTGTATTCATGAACATATGTATATTATTTAGTGTATGTAACTAAACCTGCCAAAGTTTTCTATAAATCTTAACCTAAAGTAATGTGACATTCTCCTAGAATTTTATTTAAACAGAAAATGTAATGAAGGCGTTGAACTCCTCTCAAACATAGTTTCTGACGTGAAACAGGCTCCTTTTAAAGTCTCAACTATGAAACACCCAGATCTTCTCAGGAAACAGCTCAACACTGATGTGACATATTTAGGCCTCATTTGCAGTCATGGTTTAGGACGTGTTGATGCAGTGCTGGAAACACTGTCCCACGACACTTCAGTTTCATGAGCTGAAAACATTTTGAGGAGGAGGTGTCGAGTGTAGCGTCAGCTAAAAATAGAAAATACTAGCTAAATGCTTAAAGTAACTGGAACACTCTCTGTATGAGAAGTTCCAGTCTGGATTCAGAGCAGCTCACAGTACAGAGACTGCATTGCTGAGAGTTACCAATGATGTCCTCTTGGCTGCTGACACTGGCTCTCCCTCCATCCTTGTCCTCCTTGACCTCACTGCAGCCTTCGACACTGTGGACCATAGTATCCTCCTCCACCGTCTTCATGTGGAGGTCGGTCTCTGCGACACCGTCCTGGACTGGTTCAAATCTTTCCTCTCCAATAGGCTGGAATGTGTTAGTCTTGGCAACGCCACGTCCCAGACAGTCTGTGTCTCCTGTGGTGTCCCTCAGGGGTCGGTTCTGGGGCCCCTGCTGTTTTCCCTTTACATGCTGCCTTTAGGTCAAATTATTAATCAGTTCAACATTTCTTTTCACTGTTATGCCGACGATACACAGCTTTACATCAGGACTGGAGCATCCTCATCTTCCACCTTGTCATCTCCATCTTCACTCACTGCCCTCTCTGCCTGCCTGGAGGAAATAAGGGCATGGATGAATCAGAACTTTCTTCAATTAAACTGCTCCAAGACTGAGGCCATACTGATTGGCACCCCTCACCAGGTACAAACATCTCCTATAACAAGACTTTCCTTTTCTGGACAAGACATCCCCCTCTCCACCTCTGTTACTAATCTTGGAATAAAAATGGACTCCAATCTTACATTTGAAAATCACATTAAGCTTCTGTTTAAAACTTGCTTCTTCCATCTTCGAAACATCTCCAGACTTCGCCCATCCCTAACTTTTTCCGATGCTGAGAAGCTCGTCCATGCTTTTGTCTCCTCCAGGCTCGACTACTGCAACTCCCTGTTTATTGGAATCCCTGGCAAAAACCTTCAGAAACTTCAATATATTCAAAACAGTGCAGCAAGGATCTTGTTGAGAGTTCGTAAATTTGAACATATTACACCCATTCTCCATAACCTTCATTGGCTTCCTGTCGCCTACAGAATTCAGTACAAAACTGCTCTCATTACACATCAATGCTTACATGGAGCTTCACCAGATTATCTGAAGGATATTCTTATTCCATACTCATCCACCCGGTCGCTGCGGTCACAGAACAGTAATCTCCTTCACATTCCGAGAACCAAATTAAGGACCATGGGAGACCGGGCTTTCAGTGTGGCTGCCCCCCACCTGTGGAACTCTCTTCCTGACTGTCTGAGAGCCCCACAGTCTGTGGTTGACTTTAAGAGCGGCTTGAAGACCTTTCTTTTCAACCGAGCATACTCTACCTCCTCATGATTCTACTTTTGATCTTAGCTGATACTGTTATTGATTTTAATTGTTTTATTATTTGTTTTATTGACATTTAATTCTGTTGCACCTTGTAGCACTTTGAGATTTTCATTAATGAAAAGTGCGTTATAAATTGAATTCATTATTATTATTATTATTAAAGTATCTACAAGTATCTTAATGCACAATATTAATGCAAAAAATTACCTAAACCTAAAAAAAGGAACTAAAGTCATAGAATAGAAATTTAAATCTAACAGAAACCTAAAAGACAAAACAGAGTATGTTGAAGCAGATTTTAAAGAGGAAATGTAGAGATCCTAATTTAATTATGTGGAAAAATACTTGTATAGTTCATATTTTGAAATAGTTGTACATTTTCCAAACCACTGGTGGAATAAACAACTTGAAGATAAATGTATTTTGTTGTGTTTATTATATGATACAACATGTCACAGGTTCTACAGAGTACAATATCTGAGAGGACGTTTTGGTGAAAGTAAAATGCAGAACAATGGCCCTCATGCACGAACATGTTCGTATTTTCATCCTAAATTTCTCCTACTTTTGTTCGTACGAAGCGTTCGTACGAACATGCCACGTCAGATTCAACAAACCCTCCTATCCTCAGGAAAAGTGTGTAAATGCGGTGCGCACATATAATGAATTCCACCTGTTCTATTCACCTGCGCGTGCACGCGGAGAGGTAATTTACATAATTCCCACCCCTCAAAACACCATATAAGGCTACGTTTCCTGCCACCGCGAGCAGGAAGTGTCCATTCATAAGACAGGTCGGTCCGGCTTTCATTATGCGTGTTCAAGCCTCCAACAAGCATTCAGAAAACACACAAACGCGGTTTGGCGAATTAAATTGACTCGCCTTTGATCATAGTGTCAGCCCCGGATCTATTGAGCCGCGCAGACCCACTTCTGAATGCAAGACGCGCGATCCACACAGAATACAGATGACATGCAGTGTGCGCCCACAGTCAACAGGCAGATTTATATTAAAAATGACATGAAACGACTGTATAAGCTAGTTTCGCTTTTTTTCCCCTCTCTCTGCAGCGGGGCTGTGTGTGTGTGTGTGTGTGTGTGTAATTTTTAGCAGCGTAATCAGCTGTGATAAAGCCGAGGACCCACTCAAACGTGCGGCGCGCACGGACCATCCCCGGGGCACGGGGGGGGAGGCGCACGGTGGTCGACGTGGGGCGTGGGGCACGGGGGGAGGCGCACAGTGGTCGACGTGGGGCGCGGGGCACGGGGGAGGCGCAC
>JBBPBX010088475.1:0-14488 GCA_038048925.1 Garcialebias charrua
TATATATATATATATATATATGTTATGCCATTTTATGGAAAGTTAAAAGATGATGTCAGTGGAGCTTTAAGGAGCAGTAGCAACGTGGACTCCGCCCATCTTTCGGACGACTATGAACATAATCTCACTGTTATCTCATTGATAATAAACCTTATTCTGATTCTAATCCCTCATCTACGGGGAACATCGACCTTCTGATTGTTAATATAGCATTTCTTTGTTCTTCTGTGTTTACATGACTGAAAGGCACTACGATCTTTTACTTCTGTTAAACAGAAACCGGGTGTGAATTTCAGTCGAATCCTGGCTGTTCTAATCAAACCTGGACAGTTTGAATAAAAGAGCAGATGTACCGTACAGCTGAAGCTCTTAAAGAATATAAATGTGGAAACAAAGCTGGGAAAAATGTACGAGTCCAGATCCAGGCAATCTAATCTGAAGTCTTTTCTCTCGCATCTTGACGTTTTCAGTCGGTAACCTCTGTGACCCCTGAAACTTCACATTATTCAGCTCGACACCCGAAAAGTTAAAACCTCTCAGACTTCCACACGCTGCTCTTTGTGAGTCCTCTCCAAACTTCAAACTAAGCGTTTTAACGAGTCTGCTCTTGTGACTTTTCTGTGTTTGACAGACCACCGGGGCTTTTAGTTCACACTCGTCTGCTTCAGGAACAGCTAGAAAATAGTTGAGGTGGGGGACAAAGGAGCGCCCCCATTTCCATCGTCTACAAGGTCTGTGTGTAATGATCGACCTTTTAACTCAGCCTTGGTTATTAAAAAACCTGCTCAATTACAGATGTAGGCTTCAGGCTTTCTAGAACAACCGTTAATGAAAGAAATATCATTTATTTTTCTCCATTTTAGGATGAAACTTTGTGACATTTTCCCCTTTTTTTTTAAATACCAAAAACAAACTGAGCCAGAGAGATGTTTCTTGGGCCTCCAAAAGAGACATAATTACCCCTTTAACCTTTTTGTCCTGTTGGTGAATCCATGAAGATGATACAATCTGTAAACGAGTACATTTGTACCCACTATTACATTTTTTTTTTCATTCAACCTTTATTTAATCAGGTAAATCTCATTGAGCCTCGTGGACTCATTTACAAAAGCGACCTGCTACAAACTAAAGAATGATGACAACAGCAATGGTAGAATTTCCTTAAACAATAAACAATAGAAAAAACATAAGAGAGAAATACAGATTTTTTTTAAACAAAGTATCAAAAACTAATAAAACATTATAAGGTAGATGTATAAAATCAAAGACAGGAACAAATCTGCATTGGTTTTTGCCAGGATTCCAACAGATTCTTAAAACCATTTAGAGAAGTCAAGGTCGAGAGCTTCAGATCTTTTTGTAAGATATTCCATGAAGCAGGAGCGGAGTAGGAGAAGGCCCTTTTTCCAAGTTCAGTCCTCACTGACGGAACACTGCAGGTAATCATGTCCTGAGAGCGCACGCTGTAGCTGCACTCACGCAAAGACATGTAGGAGGAGATGTATGAGGGCAGCAGACCAAGAAGTGATTTAAAGATGAAAATGTACCAGTGGAAGAGTCTGCGTGAGGTTAATGATGTCCAGTTAACCAGTGAATACAGGGTGCAGTGGTGGGTACGATAATCACAACCAGTTATGAATCTTAGTGCACCATGATAGACAACATCCAACATCCGCAGGGTGCTTGTAGGAGCATTCATGTAGAGAATGTCACCGTAATCAATGGAGGGAAGGAAAGTCACAGATACAAGGCGTTTCCTAACATTCAGTGATAGACATGATCTGTTTCTGAAAAAGAAACCCAGTTTAACTTTCAGTTTCTTTACTAGGTTTTCCACGTGGAGTTTAAAAGAGAGATGTGAATCGACCAGGATACCCAAATATTTATAGGAATCAACAAACTCAATTGGGACACCATTTGAGGATAAAATCAGAGGAAGATCTGCTGGGACCGACTTCCTACTTGAAAAAAACATCCCTTTTGTTTTATCAGCATTTAGGACAAGTTTGAGACGGAACAAATCTGACTGGATGATGTCAAAAGCAGATTGCAGTAACTGGAAAGCCTTAGCAACTGTTTTAGCTCGACAGTAAACAACTGTATCATCAGCATAGAAATGTAAGGATGCATCAGGGATGCTCTGACCTACATTACCTGTAGATTTTAATCCCTTTTCTTATCAAGCGGCACTGTTGGATCTTTCTGGGTGGAGTTTGCATGTGCTCTCCGTGCATGTGTGGTTTTTCTCCGGGTACCGGTAATCCAGTTTCCTCCCACAGTCCAAAAACATGCATGTTAGACTGATTGTTAGTGACTATAAATTGTCCCCAGGTGTGAGTGAGAGAGTGAATGGTTGTTTGTCTCTATGTGTCCCTGTGATGGACTAGAGACCTGTCCAGAGTGTCCCCAACCTCTCGCACAGTGATAGCTGGACATGGACACCAGTGACCCCCAAGACCCGAAATTGGAAGAAACCGCTAAAGATAATGGATGGATGGATGGATGGATGGATGGATGGATGGATGGATGGATGGATGGATGGATGTATGGATGGATGAAAGATTTTATCAACCCTATTTTGTCAGAGTAATTGTTTTTGTCAAAAGGCTGGACGTGTTATATTAGTCATGGTACATTCATACATTTTCTCCTATCCTGCGCATAACTTCTCTCCATTACTAACTGGACTGATCTGTCGTGTCACATCTCCCAGATCAAGGTCACAAATGAAGGTCAAAGCTAAAACAAGGCCTCTATTTGCCTGGGGCGTTTGTGATCTGCTCAGGATGATTAAACAAAACTTAAAATGCATATGTATCATCATTATACGGAGTGTCAGACACTTCATTTGCCTAGCTTTGAGTCAAGGTCACAAAGGGTCATAGCTATCGATTGCTGTATTATAGTTTGTTGATGGGCGTGTAATGTGCCGTGTACGGTTCTCTTGTTTTATTTTGACTGAGGTGGACAGAAATACATTTAAATTATGACCTGAAGAGTGCTTACTGCTCCTTTCATGTAAGAGTTTTAAAATAAGATGGTGTTACGTTGAGAAATTAATGGATTGTAGCTTTGTTGGTAAAATCTTGACAATACATACCATGTTTTCTGCTGTACACGTCGCACCGCCCTATAAGTTGCATCAGTCCAAATATGTCTTAAGTGGAAAAATCCATAAATACGTTGCTTTGCCATATACAGGTAGTCCTCGGGTTACGACGGTCTCGAGTTACGACGTTTCGTGGTTACGACGCATCTCCCATTAAAAATAATAATAATAATAAAAATATATATATATATTTTGAAAATTTTATTTTGAAAAGCCGAGTTCCGGTTTTACTTTCGGTTTGACGGCAGAAACAGTGGAGCTTGACGGGAGCAGTGGAAAAATACTACAGGGAGAGACCTTATTGTAAACACTCTGGACCGAGGTTCAGAGCAGGAGGCCGGGTTTGGACGGAGCGTGTCCGATCAGAGGTAGCTGCCGTCGGACACATGAGCTGGGAGTTGGACGGCGATTTTACGTCGTAAACAGAATGAAGAATACAGCGGAGGGACGGAAGAATACTGCGTCACCAGCAACCAAGTAGGCTATTAACTATTTTTTTCCCTTAATTATGGCTCCAAATGCAGATGTTTTTTGATAATTATGTAGGGTACTGTGTTAGGATAGGCTAAGTGTTTATTAATTCAGTACTGTACATGTAGTCCTTGACTTACGACGGCCTCAAGTTATGATATTTCACGGTTACGACACGCATCTCCATTAAAAAAATATAAATAAAAATACAAATATTTTTTTAATGTTTTATTTTGAAAGCCGAGTTCCGACTTCCTTCCGGTTTTGTGGAGCAATGAGCTAACATGCTAACACACAGAGGAAGGCTTCACCAGCTCCCAGTAAGAAATTAACCATTTTTTCCCTTCATTATTGCTTCAAATGTAGGCTATGTGTTTTTTGATAATTATGCAGGGTACTGTGTTAGGATAGGTGAAGTGCTTGGTAAAATACAGTACTGTACATGTATATGGTGCAGTATTTATGTATGTTCCGACTTACGTTGAAATTCGACTTACGACGGGGCGTAGGAACGGATCTCCGTCGTAAGTCAGGGACTACCTGTATATGGTGCAGTATGTATGTATGTTCCGACTTACGTCGAAATTCGGTTTACAACAGAAAGTAGGAACGGATCTCTGTTGTAAGTTGACGACTACCTGTACATCACATTTATTATGCGTCACCGCTGACAGCACGAAAGTGTGGGCCAGTGTTGTGCCAAAAATCGATTGGTGCCAAATGGCGGCCTCGTGAACGGGAGGACTTTAGCAACAATTTAAGACCAACACTTAAAAACAATTATTTGTTTGCTCAAAATTATAGTTAATGTGTGTCTCAGTCTAACCTTTTTATTAAATAAATGCACTTGGACAGTCAAATCAGCAGCATTTCAAAAACCGATGTGCGGAAGTAAGTGCGTGCACGGGAGGACTCGCTGTGCATTTCTTAGAAATTTAACAAGATAATCACCTAAAAATAGTTATTTGTTTGCTTGACATCATAGCTAAGGTTTGTCTCACTTGAACTTTTACTTAATAAATGCACTTCAATGGTCAAATTAGCTGCATTTTGCCAGGGCGACACGACAAATTGAAACTATTTTGACGGTTGCTCAAGGGAAGCTGGACGGAGTTGGTACTATGTCAAGCTGAATGTGCCATTAAAAACCACTTTCACCTACTACATGACACAACGGCATGCCACACCACTTGAGTGCCATCTAGTGGCTGAAAATGTTAGTGTTCAATATTTTCAGTCAGAATGAATGAAAACAGTCATATCTCAGCCAGAAATTGGTTTATAAATATGGGACAAAAATCATAAATACTTCACTTTGGTGTATAAGTTGCAGGGCATGCAAATAATGGAAAGAACTGCGACTTATAGGGCAAAAAATACGGTAGATATTTTATCAATACCATGAGCTCGTGTCATCAGATTTTATGTTGTAGACGACTCCTGGCTGCTACCACATCAACTCTTAGCTCAGTATCTGTATAACTGAGTTACAACCATTTTTGTGTTGGCTAAGAATGACTGGCTGAAGTTGACATCTTGTATTTGATAGGTATTGAGAAAGTCTAAGAGGCTTGGAAAAGAGAAGAACATTAGCCTTTTGACCTCAGTAAAATCCCTTCAATGAAGTCCAGTTCTGATAAACATTAGGAATCAGAACCGGTACACACATCTACCTGCTGGACCAGTGCAGCGCTCCTGCCAGATGGATCTGTATGTAAATATGTGCAGAGTCGAGCCTGTCTCAGCACTTTAGTTTCAGGTCCGAGTCGATAAAACTCTCATCAATTAAATTATTCTGATTTCTTCCTTTGCATAAATGAATTTTATTCAACGCTCTGCTTCTCGCTGTGGCGTCTGTGGTCGATGCTTCTGGAGAAGTTTGCAGAACGATGCGCGTTGTCTGGCTCCAGCTTCGTTTCAATCATTGCCATCAGCGTGCACTGTAGTAAAATAATGTCTATAGATTTATTTGATAAAGGAGAAGCACGCACATTTTTCTCAACTAGTCAAGAGAAATGAGAGGCCGTTTGGCATCTGCGACACAATCACATGTGAAAGTTGTTTGAAATAAAGAAGACATGTTGTTGACACCTGAAGGATCTTTGGTGTATTTGTGACTGCGAGTTAGACTGCCTTATTTTGACTTCTGCTTTGTAATATGTTTGTCGATGGCTTCTGTGTGAGCGTATTCTGATTACAAGCTTGTTAAAAAAAGTCTGTATGCCTCTCTTATGATTGTCTATTGTTGATTGTCCAAGGAAAGTCTATTGTCGCTGTTGTCATCATTCTTTGTTTGTAACCAGATCTCTCTAGTAAATGAGTCCTTGAGGCTCAATTAGGGGTGGGCGATATGGCTCAAATATTATATCGTGATATTTCAGAGCATTCTGACAATAACAATAAATTTCGTGATATACCAAAAAAAAAAACTGAAATCAAAGTTATTTATTTGACAAAATTAACTTAACATGTTGCTTTGCAGTATTATATGAAATTAAAAAAACAAAGGGTAATTTTACTGAAATTACTTTATTTAGTAAAGTATTCAGTCTCCAAGTATACATTATTTTAATGATCCTTCTGTTATTTAGATTGAAAAAGTCTGCACAAAATATAGATCAACAAAAACCACCACATAAACAAGGTGTAGTTTCCAAAACAACTAAATAAAATGAAGCTTAAGATCTGATGAGCGTAAATGAAACCTACAACAAAATATGTTGCCTTTAAATCAGCTATAACTTCCAGAACTTGTAACAAGGAAGGTGATCAGCTGACTCTGAAGCTTGTTGGTGTTTCAGCTTCATCTATTCATGCAGGAATGATTCATTTCTCTGACTGATCTGTCTCTGATTACCTGTCTCTTGGTCCGTGGACCGACAGTGGAACTCAAGAGACAGTTGAGCTGCGAGTGTTTGTACAAACAGTTTAGAGCGGGGGAGACGTAGCCTGCACCGGAAGCTCAGAGAGGGGTGGGGGGAGGGAGAGACAGTTGAGCTGTCTGCACCTGTTTAGAGCTGGATGGAGAGACAGCTGAGATGCACGTTGTTTGTTTTTAGCATTTTAGCTAGCTAGTAATGCACGTAACTAATTAGTGTTACACCAGTACCGACAGGTGGAGGGGTGTTGCGCAGTTTGGTTTGGTCATTTGAAGCGCTCGGTTGTTAAGGGGGTGGGGCGCTCTGAAGTAGTACGTCATGAAATTAACATATCATGGTATCATTTTTTTGCCCGAGCAAGCTTTTTTTACCGGTATTATCGTGAACGATATGATATGGCCCAGCTCGAGGCTCAATGGGATTAACCTGCCTAAATAAAGGTTGAATGAACAAGCTAGAGTCTGATTGGCTTGTACTCTGAGACTGCATGAGCCACAACATGGTAAAAACTTTAGGGTTGAACTTCTTTGGACCCAAGGAGGTTGTGTAGAATCTGTGGCTGCTGCTATATTCTTTATTCCCTTCATCTGTTTATTTTTCCTTTAATAAAGAACAAATAAGTTTTTTTCTTTTTCTTTGGGCTGCTCCCTTCCGCAGGGGTCACCACAGAGAGCTAACTCGCAAGTAGATTTGGTAAATGTTTTTACATTGAGTGCCCTTCTTGACGCAACCACAGACCACCGAGCTACCACAGCCCTCTGTGTGGAGCAGAGAGCTGCTGTCTAGGACACCCATGGGAGCAGGTGGGGGTTAAGGGCCTTGCTCAAGGGTCCAGGGTGGGGCAGATGAGGGTGTAGGCAGGTGTGGGTGTTTCAACTTTCCCACCCGCATTTTGATGTCATCGGTCTGGGGAGTTGAACCGGAGACCCACGGCACACCATCTTCGGGTGTCTATGAGTGCACATCTATTTTCCTCACTGCACCACCTGGTGGTGGTTGGGTTAAATGCAGAAGACCAATTTCGTCTGTCAAGTATGGGAACATACACAGATGACAAATGTGACAAATTATTATTATTATTATTCCTATCACAGGTCCACCTTCTCTGACCTCTGTGCCACCATTCCACCATAAAAGCCACAAAAGACAATGGACTTGACAAAACAGTTACTCTTAGGTTATCAAGTGGATGACTAATGATGACTCAATGAGACTACCTGTGTCAATAAAGGTTAAAAAATAATTAGACCAATGAAATTACCAAATGTGTCACAGTGGACCAATGATACAGGTACAGGTAGTCCCCGATTTACGAGCGCTCTGATCTGCGAGGTTCCAGACTTACGAGCTGCACATTTTTGGAAAAAACGAAAAAAATACTGAGTTTTCATGTGTTTTTTCACTTCAGTTAGCAAGTTAAGCATATAAACACACGTTTCCGATCATTTTTATGCACTCAAAAGTAGTTTTTAGATGAAAATAGAGTGTTTTTAGGTGCGCTAGCGAAAACCGTTCCAATTTACGAGCGGATTTCCGGATTTACGAGCGAAATGGCGGCCGTTCCAAATTACGAGATTTCCGGTTTACGAGCGCCTCGTTGTGACGGATCTCGCTCGTAAATCGGGGACTACCTGTATTCCCCGTCTTATGAGAGAGTTCCGTTCCTCCGACTATCTCGTAAGATGAAAATCTCTTAAATCGGGGACTACCTGTATATATGTATATGTACCGCACCAGCCGCCACTGATACACGTACATGTGCGGTAATGCCTATCCTAACACTTTAAAATAATAAAAGAACATACAGTACATAGAAAAATAATTTCTTACTTTGAGCGGCAGCTTCTGTTGTCTGTTTGCCTGTTAGCTGTTAGCTCCGCTGCCTTACGTCCAAGCTTCGCAGCTTCCTTCCAGCACCACGCAGTTTAAACTGTTTACAGGAAGGACTGTTAGTATGCTAACTTCATACATTTGGAGACAGAGAAAGATTTTAATAACTTACCGAAAGCCGTCTGCGCGCGCCGCCTTTAGCTGCACCTGTTAGCATTAGCCCCGCCGAATCCGTGGCTGCTGTAGTCCGCAGCTCCGGGCAGTCCGGTTTAGTTGTACCTCCAAAAAGGCTGTCGGCTTTGTTTCTCCAAGTTAGCTCGGTGTCCCCCGATATCTTCGGCTTCCAGGCCGACTTCGAGCCGAGCTCCAGGAACCTCTGATCACACAAAGCCGGCTGTCTGCTGCAGCTCCGGTGGGGGTCCGCTTTAGCATGTTAGCCTTAGCTCATGAGCTGCTGGTCTCGCGTGGTGGGGAGCGATCGCGGCTGCTGCTCCAGGCCTGAGACGTCCACAGAGTTCTGCGAGTGTTTCCAGCTAATTTATCTGTATGAGGCAACCTCTGATGGGACACACGTCCTCCAAAGCCAACTGGCAGCTGCCGATACTGGCGGACCTCACTTGACCGCCGTAAAATGGCTGACACGGAGGCGGAAGTTGCGCAAATACGTTTAAAATTGTGTAAAACATAAAAATAATAATTATACTTTATTTATAAAGCCATTTAAAACAACCACAGCTGCAAAAAAGTGCTGTACACATGAAATTAAGAACATTTAAAAAATATATATATTTATATATATATTTTTTAATCATATATATTATAATATATTTTTTAATTATATAATATATATATATATTTTTTTTTCATATTTTTATTAAATATGATAACCTTGTAAATCCGGAACCTCGTAGGTCGGCCCCTCGTAAGTCGGGGATTACCTGTGCTTGGTTTCACTGGTCCGCTGTGGAGGTGGGGAAACTTGGTATAGTATTTGCAGCCACTCAAAATAAGTATGAATCATGCATTAATGTGGTACTCCGAGCTTGGTGGGAGGCTTGGAGCTCGTTTGCCAGTGGATCCTGACAGCGGAGCAGTGTAAAAAACATCCTCCATCACCAGGTTTCGAAAAGCAGCTGTGTGATGATGACGGCACAAGCTCAAGGACGCAGTGCGCAGGAGGAAGATGAAGATAGTGATCAATCACTTCCTGGTAGGCTGCTGTGTTCTTATTTTTAAGTAGCCGTTTCACAGGCACTGTTGAGAAAAAATATATATACTGTACGCATTTGTTTGTTACCGGTATGTATTTATTTAAAAGTTTTAACTAATTTCCATGTAAACACATCACCTGTGGCTTAGACAAGTGTAGCCTAGATATATGTCGAACCTTTTTTTTTAAGTGGGCGTGGCTTATATTCAGGTGCACTCAATTGTTCAGATCAGAGCCCTAGAGAGAGAGAGTTCCGACACTTCCAGCTGCGTCTCAATTCAAGGGCTGGGTCCTCATGAGGACCCAGCCGGCCTTGAAGTGGGTGGGGCGTTCTCTTGAAGTGGGTGGGAAGTTCTTGTGTGCGCGCTTGGTGTATGTGTGGAAAGAGAAGGGATGCCGCTAAAAAATATTGGTTAGCTGAATATATGCATATATATTAGTGTTTCTGAGTTTACTGTTTGTTAAGAACTTATTACAAATCAGCTTATTTTACACGTGCGTAGGAAGGATTTTCTGGGGGCGATTGGTTAAAAGATAGTGGACCTACAAAATGCAAGTTGCCTAGTAGCTCAATTGGTTAAGCATTGGGTTGGCATGCAGAAACTTTTCTCGAAGCTGGTTCGAATCTCACTCGGTTCGGTTAAAACTTATTTTACGTTTGTCTTTTATTGGATAAAAAAAAGGAGTTTCACAAACTCCTTCTTTTTAATCTCAGTCCTCATTTTTTTATCCAATAAAAGACAAACGTAAAATAAGTTTTAACCGAACCGAGTGAGATTCGAACCAGCTTCGAGAAAAGTGTCTGCACGCCAACCCAATGATTAACCAATTGAGCTACTGGACAACATGTGTTTTGTTAGCCTGGTTAAAACCAGACCCTTGTCCTTCACTTCGCTTTGGACTAGGGTCTGGGATTTCTCCCATAGACAACGATTTCTCCAGTCGATTTTTGACCGGACCAATCAGAGAACAGAAGGCGGAGTTTTGTTAGTTTAGCCTGGCGAGGTCCAGGCTATCAGATAAATAGCTCAGAAACCACTCGGTGGATATTTTTTCTGCTACCAGTGTGTAATTATATGGCTCTAATTTACTGACTGTTGGCCTAGATGAAACATTTGAGATAAAATTCGATTTTTTATCATTTATTTTCGTAGCGCACCCGAGGCTGTTTGGAAAATGTCAAACCGAAACAATTTAAATCCAGCAGATTTGACCATTTCGTGAATTGATTTAGGAACTGTTAAGCTCAGGAACACTTCTGATATAACGTCAGCTAAGAAATATATTTTTTCTCAGCAAAGAAATAATAGTTTTTTACCTTGTTTTCATGAAAATTCCTTCGTGGCGGCAGCCATTTTAACTGACGACGTCAGTCGACGTCGTTCAAAACTCCGCCTTCTGTTCTCTGATTGGTCCGGTAATCCGCCTTCTGTTCTCTGATTGGTCCGGTCAAAAATCGACCGGAGAAATCGTTGTCTATGGGAGAACTCCCAGACCCTGGTACAAAGCGAAGTGAAGGACAAGGGTCTGGTTTTAACCAGGCTAGTGTTTTGTAGGTCCACTCTATGTTTTAACCGATCGCCCCTCAGAAAATCCTTGCTACACACGTGTAAAATAAGCTGATTTGTAATCAGTTCTTAACAAACAGTAAACTCAGAAACACTAATATATATTCAGCTAACAAATTTTTTTAGTCGTTTCTGTAGTTAAATTTTAATGAGATTCAGCTTGCGCTGAGGTTGTTGTTAGAACGAGCTGATGACTCAACAACACGCAGCAGTCCCGACCCTGCACGCAGAAAGTCCCCCCCCCGCAAAATCTCTGCTGGCGCTACGAATTCTGGGATAGCCTCCGTCTTGAAGGATCCACGGATGCATCCTCGGATTTCGACAGGCATTCCTCTGCCGCATGAGGATGAGTCTTCGAATTGGGACAGTCCTCCGCGTGGAACAATGACGTATGCGGCCGACAAATGCACACTCATGAGGACCCAGCCCCTGAATTGAGACACAGCCGTAGACTCCCATTGTAAGAATGGAATGCGGAAGTCACGTGGGTCATGGAGGGGGTGATTCATAAGATATCTATGGGGCGATTCGTTCCACTAAACTGTTCCAAACAGCAGCGCTGCTAGCATCAAACGTAGTTCATTGTTGATGTTCCAGACGTGTTTTCTCCGGTAAGTTGATGAAAATACAATTTTCTTTTGCCCTTGTGAAGCGTTTAAAACGTCTAAAAATGCTTAAGAAAAAACGCATAGTGTAGTGCTCACGCCACTAGGTGGAGCTGCAGGATAAGAAATAAAGAGGAGAACGGTAGAAGGAATGTCAGTTTGTTACGGCTCAATAATTACTGAAAAACGCTGGACAAAGTAAGAAAAGTCGGTTTTTTGCGTCATGTTGCGCCAGTAGCTGCTCAAATTGACTGACAGCGATGAGCTGTTTGGAACAATTGAGAGCTGCATTAACCACATGACCGCCTGTCGGCGAGTTCAAAGGGTGTCGCAACTCTCTCTCTCTAGGGCTCTGGTTCAGATATTACGGTACTCAAAGCTCCAATTAATATCCCAGTATCTGTTGTTAAAACATCACCATCACCTGCTAGCAGTACCTTTGTCTGTCTGTTAAAAAGATCATAATCACTGGATTGATTTTAATAAATCTGAAAAGTCATCAATGGATATTCATCAACAAATGCTTAAGTTTACGAGGTTACTGGACCCCTCCCTGGGTTGCCACCTTACCGTGGTGGAGGGGTTTGAGTGTCCCAATGATCCTAGGAGCTATGCTGTCAGGGGCTTTATGCCCCTAGTAGGGTCACCCAAGGCAGACAGGTCCTAGGTGAGGGACGAGACAAAGCGCAGCCCACAAGACCCCTTATGATGAGTAATATAAATGGAAACAATGTTCCCTCGCCCGGACGCGGGTCACCGGGGCCCCACTCTGGAGCCAGGCCCGGAGGAGGGGCACGTTGGCGAGCGCCTGGTGGCCGGGCTTTCACCCATGGAGCTCGGCCGGGCACAGCCCGAAGAGGAGACGTGGGTCCCCCTTCCCATAGGCTCACCACCTGTGGGAGGGGCCAAAGGGGTCGGGTGCATTGTGGAATGGGTGGTGGCCGAGGGCGGGGACCCTGGCGGTCTGATCCTCGGCTACAGAAGCTGGCCATTGGGACATGGAATGTCACCTCTCTGGTGGGGAAGGAGCCTGAGCTAGTGTGTGAGGTTGAGAGGTTCCGGCTAGAAATAGTCGGACTCACCTCAACGCATGGCTCTGGCTCTGGAACCAGTTTCCTTGAGAGGGGTTGGACACTCTTCCACTCTGGAGTTGCCCCTGGTGAGAGGCGCCGAGCAGGAGTGGGCATACTTGTTGCCCCCCATCTCGGTGCCTGTACGTTGGGGTTCACCCCGGTGAACGAGAGGGTAGCCTCCCTTCGCCTACGTGTGGGGGGACGGGCTCTGACTGTTGTTTGTGCCTATGCGCCGAACGGCAGCGCAGATTACCCACCCTTTTTGGAGTCCTTGGAGGGGGTATTGGAGGGTGCGCCTCCTGGGGACTCCCTTGTTCTGCTGGGGGACTTCAACGCTCACGTGGGCAATGACAGTGAGACCTGGAGGGGTGTGGTTGGGAGGAACGGCCCCCCTGATCTGAACCCGAGTGGTGTTCTGTTGTTGGACTTCTGTGCTCGTCATGGATTGTCCATAACGAACACCATGTTCAGGCATAAGGGTGTCCATATGTGCTCTTGGCACCAGGACACCCTAGGTCGTAGTTCAATGATCGACTTTGTTGTCGTCTCATCTGATCTGCGGCCGCATGTCCTGGACACTCGGGTGAAGAGAGGGGCGGAGCTGTCAACTGACCACTACCTGGTGGTGAGTTGGCTCCGATGGTGGGGGAGGATGCCGGTCAGACCTGGCAGACCCAAACGTATTGTGAGGGTCTGTTGGGAACGTCTGGCAGAGTCTCCCGTAAGACGGAGCTTTAACTCCCACCTCCGGGAGAGCTTTGAACACGTTCCGAGGGAGGCGGGGGACATTGAGCCCGAGTGGGCCATGTTTCGCGCCTCTATTGTCGAGGCAGCTTATCGGAGTTGTGGCCGCAAGGTTGTTGGTGCCTGTCGTGGTGGCAACCCTCGAACCCGGTGGTGGACACCGGCGGTGAGGGATGCTGTCAAGCTGAAGAAGGAGTCCTATTGGGCCTTTTTGGCCTGTGGGACCCCGGAAGCAGCAGATAGGTACCGGCAGTCCAAGCGGCATGCGGCTCGGGTGGTTGCTGAGGCAAAAACTCGGGCGTGGGAGGAGTTCGGAGAGGCCATGGAGAATGACTTCCGTACGGCTTCGAGGCGATTCTGGTCCACCATCCGGCGTCTCAGGGGGGGAAAGCGGTACGCGACCAACACCATTTATGGTGGGGATGGCGTGCTGTTGACCTCAACTCGGGATGTTGTGAGTCGGTGGGCGGAATACTTCGAAGACCTCCTCAATCCTACTGGCACGTCTTCCACTGAGGAAGCGGAGCCTGGGGACTTTGGATCGGGCTCTCCAATCTCTGGTGCGGAGGTCGCCGAGGTGGTTAAAAAGCTCCGCGGTGGCAAGGCTCCGGGGGTGGATGAGATTCGTCCTGAGTTCCTTAGGGCTCTGGATGTTGTGGGGTTGTGTTGGCTTACGCGACTCTGCAATATCGCGTGGACATCGGGGGCAGTTCCCTTGGATTGGCAGACTGGGGTGGTGGTTCCCCTATTCAAAAAGGGGGACCGTAGGGTGTGTTCCAACTATAGAGGGATCACACTCTTAAGCCTCCCTGGTAAGGTCTATTCAGGGGTTCTGGAGAGGAGGGTCCGTCGGATAGTCGAACCTCGGATTCAGGAGGAGCAGTGTGGTTTTCGTCCTGGTCGTGGAACACTAGACCAGCTCTACACCCTCAACAGGGTCCTGGAGGGTGCGTGGGAGTTTGCCCAACCAGTTTACATGTGCTTTGTAGACTTGGAAAA
>JBBPBX010088476.1:0-14488 GCA_038048925.1 Garcialebias charrua
TATATATATATATATATATATACCCAGACAGCATTTACATTTGGGCCGGATCCGTTTACAAGTCGCCAGATCCGCATAACAGTCAGATGCGGTTTACACCTCTGAGCCAACTCCTTACCGGGCTCGTTTACAAGTCGCCAGATCCGCATAACAGTCAGAGACGGCGTGGTGTTGTGTGCCAGTTCCACCCCGATTCTGAGATCATGAGCTGCACTGACACCTGCGCTGGGTGTGGTTCTGATCCGGTTTTTGCCTGCAGACCGAATGCGCCAGCCTCAGAGGTTTACTAAAACTGACATCTGGCTCTGATCTGGTCCCAGACTGCAAGCCAACTGCGCCTTCCTTATTTTTGAAAGCAACAGACGCAGCACTAAGAGAAGTGATCGCATGCTTGTGGTAAGCCCAAGTAACAGAGAACGTTAAACTAACGTTCTGGTATGGTTCTTACATTCTGTTAGATCACAACGTTCTTAGAACGTTCTTTGAAGGTTTTGACTAACGTTTGAACAAACCTAGATATAACGTTCTAACCTAACGTTCTTAGAACGTTCAACAAACGTTCCCTTTGCCATGCCAGTTTCTTTACACAAAGTATTTTCACACTGGTTTATTTTTCTGTTTTAAACGTTTTGTCAGTTTTTTGAAACAGCTCGAGCTGTTTTTTTATATTGTGTATATATATATATATATATATATATATATATATATATATATATATATAATATTGTTATTATTATTATTGAGCATGCATCAGGGTATTATTATTATCATCATTATTATTATCATTATTCAATTTTATTCTGCGTTACTCCAGGCGTACGTGAAACGTGAAGTTGTTTGCTTTCTGCCCTTTTTCATGGTCTTCATGCGTTATGATTGGATTGGGGGTAGAACGTGATCATGTGCGTCCCAACCAATCAACGCCACTCTTGCTTATCGAGGGAAGTAGCATGTCATCATATCCAACCAATCAACGCTTCGCGCGCTTCGTTCAAATGTAGCTATTTCCTGTTATCTGTTGGACAAGAAGCTGTTGTTGTGTCGTACTCAGCGCTTGTAAAACTTGCTTTTTATTAGACGTCGACTGGTCTGACTCTGGACGACGACTGGACATTCATTTGGAAGTTGAAGGTCGGTTCGGTTTTGTTTATTTGCTAGCTGTTTTAGCTCTGTTCACATGAATGAACAAAACCTGCTGTTGCTAAAAGCTAAGCTAACAACGAGCTAAAACGGGTCTGTGCTGCTGAGGCAGATAATTTGAGGCAAGTAAAACACTGCAGGTTAGGTTATTCTAGCGTTTAAATAAGCCATATACTGTATGCTACGAGTTATTTTTTATTTTTTTGGCTTAGTTCCTGGATGGTTTTTCAAAGAGACAAGGCCCCGCATCCTCTCGATGTTTGCGTCGCATGTCTGTTAACACACATGCCAGCAGAACAATAACCGCAGCCAGGCTGAAATACTAATTTACTTTAAATACGTATTTCAGCAACATACTGTTTTTGTAGCTGCTTAAACAAGAGGCTGAAGGAAGACCTCGTTCACACAGTCTTGAGAGGTCTTGAGAGTCAATTACTTTCTGACAGTTTCATTAAAGATTTACTGGTACATGAGATATTTTACTAACAGACACACAGGCAGGCTAATATGAGTGCCAGACTTTGGTCGTGGTGGTGCTAAACAGTTCATAGTAACACAGCAGAGGTGTTTGTCCCTTTGTGAATCTTTAGGATTGAATCCTCTTTATTTGTCTCCAAGTTGTCATCAATCAATGTCATCAGCATGAAAAATCTGTCAAGCACAAAGAAAGATTGTGATCACATAACTGGTTTGAAAGTGGCTGATAGGTAGTTATTTTAGATTTCTTGTAAACCTGTCTTAAAATGTAAGGGGTTCTGGACTTTGCAGGGGTCTGAAACCTGCGGCTCTGGAGCCACATGTGGCTCTTTGGTCCCTCAGCAGTGGCTCTTCCAAGCTTTGATCAAAAATAACTTTAAACTGAATTTTATTTGTTCTTATAACAACAAAAAGGGCTAGTTTTAGCAGTTTTTCCTGTCTTTTCCTTTGCAAATGTGTGAATACTAGAACTAATAGAAGGAGTAAAACATAAGTTAACTTTATTTATTCAAAGTAGGATATTTAATTTTTCCACAATTAAAATAATTTACCTAGACCTGCATAGTTCATTATTTTATTTTTTAATTGGGAAAGATCACATTATTTTTCCTCCATTATGATAATCTGGTCTTTTTTAGTCTTAAAATGTCCAGCATCAACGTGTGGCATGGAGGCTGCACAGTTGAAGAGAGGAAAGCTCTGCAGAGAGTGGTGAAGGCTGCACAGAAGTCTGTTGGAGTCAGTCTCCCCACCATCACAGACATTTACACCTCCAGATGCAGGAAAAGAGCCACCTGCATCATGAAAGACCTCACTCATCCAGCACACTCACTCTTTGCCCCACTCCCCTCAGGACGGAGGTTGAGGAGCATCAAGTGTAGAACCACTAGACTGAGGAACAGCTTCTACCCTGAGGCTGTTAGACTCATGAATAAATAAAAATAAAATAAAAAATAAACACTGCAAAATATCACATTGTGCTGATGCTGATCTGTTTTCTTGTTGCTGTGTTCATCTGTGACCATCTGCTCATACAAACTCATGTTCGTGCTGCTGTTTATTCCCACTATACAGGTAGTCCCCGATTTACGAGCGCTCTGATCTGCGAGGTTCCAGACTTACGAGCTGCGAATTTTTGGAAAAAACGAAAAAAATACTGAGTTTTCATGTGTTTTTTCACCACAGTTAGTTAGTTAAGCATATGGACACACGTTTCCGATCATTTTTATGCACTCATAAGCAGTTTTTGGATGAAAATAGAGTGTTTTTAGTCGCGCTAGCGAAAACCGTTCCAATTTACGAGCGAAATTCCGGATTTACGAGAGAAATGGCGGCCGTTCCAAATTACGAGATTTCCGGTTTACGAGCGCCTCGTTGTAACGGATCTCGCTCGTAAATCGGGGACTACCTGTATTAGGCTTAGTGTATTACTAGTTGATGTTTTTCTTAGTTAATTCTAGATGTTATTACTGTTTTTCTCTTTCATTTGTTGTTGGATGTAACTGGGACCTCGTGTACATAATCTCGTTTTCATCTCATGTACCACATGCGGTGCAAATGACAATAAAGACTCTCTGACTCTCTTTAACTTCACATGTTCATGTTTGTGTCTCTTTCAACAGACAAAACCTGTTGGCACCTGACGTCATGGGCAGACCTGTGTCCTCTGCTCTCTCCTCACCATCCTCCTGCAGCTCTTGGAGAAAAAAGACCAAGAGCTGCTGGATCCAGTTGTACATAAAGACATATCCCTGAGCCACTCCCTGAACAGGTAAGTGTTGACTAGATCAGGTAAAGTCAATCAATCATATATGCTAAAAAATGTATTTGTACTTTAAGAGTAAATGTACTTTTGTTTTAAAGGTCTCCCACCTACCTGCTCCAACATTTTCCTCTGGACCTGTTGTCAGGTATAATCTGTAAATTTTAACATTTAAATACTGTATACACACACATTTCAGTACTACATTGTCTTGTTTTTCCCCTTGGCTAGTCTGGGAGAAAAATACCTAAAGCTTCTGGATCGAGTTGTACACAAAGAAGTACCTGTGAGGCCAACCCTGTAATGGGTAAGTGCTGACTACTTTAGTTTTTTTTTCTTCATTGTTTGGTATGTTCATTGTTATGGAAGATCAAAACTGACATAATTTGAAGTAAAAGCATGTACTGTATATGGACTGATAAATTAATAAATACACAAAAAATGCACCAATTAAATTACAAAGGAGAAATTTACTTCATGTCATATAATTTCATCCATCCATCCATCCATCCATTTTCTTCCGCTTATCCGGGGTCGGGTCGCGGGGGTAGCAGCCTAAGTAGGGAGGCCCAGACTTCCCTCTCCCCAGCCACTTGGAGCAGCTCCTCTGGGGGAATCCCAAGGCGTTCCCAGGCCAGCCGAGAAACATAGTCCCTCCAGCGTGTCCTGGGTCTTCCTCTGGGTCTCCTCCCGGTGGGACATGCCCGGAACACCTCACCAGGGAGGCGTCCAGGAGGCATCCTAACCAGATGCCCGAGCCACCTCAACTGGCTCCTCTCGATGTGGAGAAGCAGCGGCTCTACTCCGAGTCCCTCCCGGATGACTGAGCTTCTCACCCTATCTCTAAGGGAGAGTCCAGCCACCCTGCGGAGAAAACTCATTTCAGCCGCTTGTATCCGAGATCTCGTTCTTTCGGTCACAACCCAAAGCTCATGACCATAGATGAGGGTGGGAACGTAGATCGATCGGTAAATTGAGAGCTTTGCCTTTTGACTCAGCTCTCTCTTCACCACGACAGACCGGTACAGCGCCCGCTTCACTGCAGACGCTGCACCTATCCGTCTATCGATCTCACGCTCCAGTTTTCCCTCATTCGTGAACAAGATCCCGAGATACTTAAACTCCTCCACTTGGGGCACACCTTGGCTGCGCCTAGAAATTCTGTCCATAAAAGTTATGAACAGAATCGGTGACAAAGGTCAACCTTTTTATTTTCCAGGTTAGTTCCAATAAATTATATATTTCTGCTTATAATTATAATACATTTTACTGTATTTTTAAAATATATATTTTTGTTTTTCTTGTAGATGCATTTGTGCCTTTTAATGTTTATATTCAATTATTGTTTATATTTTTTCCCCACAAGTTTTTCTTTTTTAAATGGGTCTTGCATTTCTATGTCTCCTGTTTTGACTTTACCTTATGCATTTCTGCTTCATGCACAGTAGATCTACACATGGATCCTGCTCCTTCCTGTTTTTTTGACCAATAGAAGTGGAGTAGTGGTGTAAAAACACATGGAAATAAAAAGACTTTTGGGGGAATAAATATAAAATAAATAAATACTTACAATATAAATATTGGGAGGCACAAATGCACATACAAGTAAAAAGGAACACAAAAATATGTTTTTAAAAACAGTAAAATGTAAAATGTAAAGTTTATTGGAACTAAGCAGAAAAAATAAATATGAAGGTAAATTAAATTATAAAACATGAGGTAAAGTTCTCCTTTTTTAATTTAATTGATGCATTTCAAATGTATTTATTGGTCCTTTTATATACAGTATTTTGGCTTTTACTTCTAATTATGTCAGTTGGGGTTCTCCATTAATTGTTACCTGCATGATTTTAATTTATTTTACAATCTCTGATGTCCATATCCTCTGACCTAGGCCTCACTGAATTCTCTAATACTTGACTAAATGTGTTGAGAGCCTCCAGCTGACTACATGCACACGTAAGTTATGACAATTTCTTATGTTTGTTTGTTTTTGTTTTATTATATTGTTTTTTGGTATTGCCTGGTTATAATCTTGTTTTTCTTTGTGCTTTTCTTAGGCTCCTGTCTGACCTCCAAATGCTAATGTTGCTAGCAATGAGGAAACCTCACATCTTCCACAAAGTGCTAAGGTGAATCTACTACTGCCACAGACGGTCCTGCATCTGGAGATTCATCACAGATGACCACTTCATCAAGTTTGCGGACGACACAACAGTGGTAGGTCTCATCAGCAACAACGATGAGACGGACTACAGGAACGAGGTGAGCCGCCTGGCCTTGTGGTGCGGACACAACAATCTCACTCTCAACGTGGAGAAGACAAAGGAGATTGTTGTGGACTTCAGGAAGAGGGATGCCCAACATGCCCCTCTGACCATCAACAGCACCGCAGTGGAGAGAGTGGACAGCACCATGTTCCTGGGAGTGCACGTCTCAAAGGACCTGTCCTGGAGCAGGAACACTGCATCACTGGCAAAGAAGGCTCACCAGCGCCTCTACTTTCTCCGCAAGCTGAAAAGGGCTGGAGCTTCAACCCCCATCATGTGCACCTTCTACAGAGGTGCCATAGAAAGTGTCCTGACCAGCTGCATCACTGTGTGGTTTGGTGCATGTACTGCATCCTGCCGCAAGAGCCTCCAGCGCATCGTGAGAGCAGCTGAGAAGCTCGTCGGCACCTCCTTCCCCTCACTGCAGGACTTACACAGCAAACGCCTCACTAGGAAGGCCCTCTGCATGGCAGGTGATCCCACACACCCACTACACAGCCGCTTCAGCCTGTTGCCTTCAGGGAGGAGACTGAGGAGTCTCCAGGCTCGAACCAGCAGACTGAGAGACAGCTCTGTTCATCAGGCAGTCAGGATGCTAAACACTCTGCCTGCTCTGCCCCCCCTCCCATTTGAACTGCCTTAACACAAAAAACTTTCTCACACATTATCACACAACACAAAGATTTTAACACTGGACCCTGTGTCATCAAACGGGTTATTCACTAAACTCTCGGTCATGTGCTCATTCAGTTTGCACTACTTCTCATATTTGCACTGTTTGTATTACATCACTGCCTATAGTCATAATACTGTTTACATTCTCTGTTTACATACTACTGTTTACACTCAATGTTTACATTTATTAATACTGTTTACATTTATTACTCTTTACATTTATTACTACTATTTACATTTACACTACTTTTATATCTACACCACTGCTGATACATATACAGTATTCTCTGACCAGCCTTATTTAAGGATGCCCAATGTGCCTTACTGCATATGCCACTTTTGCCTCTATACCAACATCAACTACTACCTCATACATATACTGTGTACATTCTCATATGCTAGAACCTTCAGTTTATTTTACAGATATACTTTTTATACTTTTTTATACTACTATGCAAAAACTCTGGACAGTATTACACTTTTATTATTTCATTTTATGCTTATGTTCATTAATGTTTAGTGTTTTAGTTTTAGTGTTGGTGTAAATTTTCATACTTTTATACTACTATGCAAAAACTCAGGACAGTGTTACATTTTTACTATTTTATGCTTATGTTTATTAAATGTTTCAGTGTTTTAGTGTTTAAATGGTTACTGTTGCACCGAGGGACTGAGAGAAACGCAATTTCAATCCTGTGTATGTCCTGTACATATTGCAGTTCTGACAATAAAGTTGACTTTGAGATGAGTGAGGACGTCGCTTTCCTCTGCTGTGACTGACTCTTAAAATGACTGAAGGACACTGAAACTGTCATACAGAAGCAGATCATGGTATTTATGATGCATACCTCTGGTAATTGTAGTTTCTTTTATTATTAAGGTTCTTATGTCATCATGTTATCAATTTTAACTTTTTAACATTTTTTAATTCGTTTTGCTCATGAATAAACAGTTTTTAAGCAACAACTTGTGTGGATATTTTGTGTGCGCTCTATTTAGACCTGTTGTACATATCTGTATTGCGGGTTTGAACCAGATCTGGGCCGCGTTTTGAGATTCGACTTACTCTACTGGGCCGGACCTGGGCCAAATCCGCCTAAAAATGAAATGAGGATGCCGCATCTGGGCCGCATCTGGCCCAAATTTGCCTAAAAACTAAACAAGGATTCTGTATCTGGGCCGCATTTGGGCCGAATGCAGTAGTTTTGTAGCACTTCTGGCCCACCTCCGGCCCAGATCCAATCCAGATCCGCAATCCACATCCGGGCCAGTTTTGGCCCGTTGGACAAAAAGACACCGGGCCGGATCCATTTTACAAATGCGGGCCAAATGTTTTCATACATTTGGCCCAGATCCGGCCCACATAACTTTTGCTGTATGGGTATAACTCATCATTACTCATAAAATATTTATCCTACACAACTAAAAACATATGCATATATTTTGAAATATTTTTATTTTATTATTTCATTTTTATAAAAAAAAATTAAAGTCTTCTATGTAAATTGGTCCAGAAGTTCTAGTGGGACGGCACCCTAGTGCCCCCTGTTGGCCGGTCGCCCCTGGCGACCTGTCCCTGCTATCTATCTAGATAGATAGCTATCTATCTATCTATCTATCTATCTATCTATCTATCTATCTATCTATCTATCTATCTATCTATCTATCTATCTATCTATCTATCTATCTATCTATCTATCTATCTATCTATCTATCTATCTATCTATCTATCTATCTATCTATCTATCTATCTATCTATCTATCTATCTATCTATCTATCTATCTATCTATCTATCTATCTATCTATCTATCTATCTATCTATCTATCTATCTATCTATCTATCTATCTATCTATCTATCTATCTATCTATCTATCTATCTATCTATCTATCTATCTATCTATCTATGTTTTATTGTCTTGTGTTGATATGTGTATGTGTGTGTAAGTGCATGTGTATGTATGAAACTGTGCACACCTATTGACTGCAAATCTAATTGCCCCTCGGGGATAATAAAGGAACTTGAAACTTGAAACTATCTATCTATCTATCTATCTATCTATCTATCTATCTATCTATCTATCTATCTATCTATCTATCTATCTATCTATCTATCTATCTATCTATCTATCTATCTATCTATCTATCTATCTGTCTGTCTGTCTGTCTGTCTGTCTGTCTGTCTGTCTGTCTGTCTGTCTGTCTGTCTGTCTGTCTGTCTGTCTGTCTGTCTGTCTGTCTGTCTGTCTGTCTGTCTGTCTGTCTGTCTGTCTGTCTGTCTGTCTGTCTGTCTGTCTGTCTGTCTGTCTGTCTGTCTGTCTGTCTATCCATCCATCCATCCATCCATCCATCCATCCATGGTCCATCCATCCAGTATCTATATATCTTACAACATAACAGTCCTACTGAATTTTGGAAAGAAATTAAAAGAGTCAATAATATAAAAAATTCCTTGCCAACAAACATTGGTGGTGCAAATGGACCAGATGAAATTATGCAATTATGGAAGGAACACTATCATGAACTGTTTAACCGTAGTAAAAGTAATCCCTTTGTGATGAACAACATAGACAAACATGAAGAAGTTATTATTTCTGCACAAGAAGTTGTGGATATTGTTATGAAGCTGAAAAATAATAAGGCATGTGGCGCGGATAAGATATCCGCGGAGCATTTAAAATTTGCAAGCAGGAAACTTTTTCCTTTGCTAGCCATTTGTTTCACTAGGTTTTTAATTCATGGCATTTTACCAGATTCAATACTGTCTGTGATTTTAGTGCCTATTGTTAAAAATAAGGCTGGTAAGATAAATAGCAAAGACAACTATCGACCTATAGCTGAGGTTCTCCTTAGGAGTGACAAGGATAAGATCAGGAATGAGATCATCAGAGGTACAGCACATGTTGAACAACTGGGAAATAAAGTTAGGGAGGCCAGACTGAGATGGTTTGGACTAGGGCTGGACGATATGGCCAAAATTTTTATCACGATATAGTTCTTAATTTCGGTCGATAACGATATAATTCGATATCGATATAAACAATATAAAAGCCTAAAAAAAACTATAAACTATACAAATAAATTAATGTTCTCCTTGTATTTGTATTTAGCCTCCAAAAAGATGGAAATCACCATCAAATAAACATAAACTTCTCAACCCAATAATTCTCAGTCGGGTCATCTGGACACTTTCTTTTTTATAGAAACGTTTCACCCTCCATCCTCCATCCAATTTCTATAAAAAGAAACTGTCCAGATGACCCGACTGAAAATTATTGGATTTGGTACGTGGATTATTGAGCATGAACTTTCTTGCCATAAAATTCTCAACTGTGTCAATATTAATAGTTTTAACTTTAAACATCTTTAAAATTTACAGCATTGAAATTCATAGTTAATTAAATAAAACTTTTGGGTGTTGTTATTTATAAGAAGCTGACATAGAAATCTCATGGAAATTACTTAAGAATAAAAATAACAAAATCAATTGCATTACTGTATAAAGTAAAATAGTTTTTGAATGACAAAGTTTTGAATATATTGAATAATGTAATGATTGTTCCATATTTAATCTGTTGTATTGAAGTTTGGGGAAAAGCATGTAAAACTATTACAAACCCTGTTTTTTTTGTTTTGTTTTTAAAGAGCTACAAGAATTATTAGTAGGAAGTGCTATGGTCACCCAACAAATATTTCATCAGTTTAAATTATTAAAATTTTATGATTTGGTTGAACATAGTATTTTACAAGTCATGTATAAAACTGAAAAAAAAATTACCCCCCAAATATTCAATTAAAATTTGTTTAAAGTTATTAAACCCTGAAGGGAATGTAAATGTTTGTAAAACCTCCATTTAGGACTAGTTTGAAGGAGCTGAGTTGTAAATCAGGAAACAGGATTGTGTTGACTTGATATCACCATAAACATTTCTAAAACTATTTATATGTTTTAAAAGATGATTAAATCAAAGTTGTTGGGAAGGTGTGGTGCAGGTGAAGTGAAGGTTGTTTGTTTGTAGTTATTTTGTATTTTTTAAACAAGGGGCAGATATTAACACTATTTTCGTCTTTCTGCACATTTTCATTCAGTGTTTTTTTTTCTTCTGATGAATTTGTTTTATTTTGAATAAAAAAACATGCAGCGCTGGGGCTGTTTGTTTACGTCGTAGTTTCAGGGAAACGTTGGCTCAAACTTTATTGTTCTTCATCTTCTGACTCTCATCATATTCTATCGAGTGGAAACTCTTCAGATTAAACAAGTTAGATGTTTCCACCGCTAGTTAGAACGACTCCGTCACGTTTTGAAAAATAAAGAAACCGAGTAGGACTCGCTGCAGATGAGACCTGCAGTTTAACAAAACCGAACTACGTCCACACCGACGAATTAGTCTTTCCTCTCATCAGTGATGTCGTCTCTTTCTCTTCGCTTGTGAAACTTTGTTCAGTCACATTCTGACGGTCATGAGCACTCGTTTGACTCGTTTTGAAGCGAAAACTTAACGCGCTTTGGAGACTAGCTTAGCTTTTAGCCTGCTACCGCTAACGCCTGCTGCTGGAGTGAGCGCTGCGTAACAACGACGTCACCACGCACGTTTTGTGTCACAGCTTTTTCTGTCCGGGCGGGTTGTTGAAGCAGCCGCTCCAACCCGAACAGAAACAGAAAAACGTCAGTGAAACGTTGTAAAATCCTATCGAAATATCGAAAATATGCTTAAACTTCATATCATCGTTATTGAATAAAAGTATATTGCGATATTTATCGTTATTGAATTATCGTCCAGCACTAGTTTGGACATGTCCAGAGGAGGGACAGTGGGTATATTGGTAGAAGGATGTTAGAAATGCAGCTGCCAGGAAAAAGACACAGAGGAAGGCCAAAGAGGAGATATATGGATGCAGTTAGAGAGGACATGAAGGTAGTTGGAGTGAGGACAGAGGATGCAGAGGACAGAGTGAGGTGGAGGAGGATGACTCGCTGTGGCGACCCCTGAAGGGAAAAGTTGAAATAAGAAGAAGAACTATCAACCTATAGCTCTCGCCAGTACTTTATCAAAGGTCTTGGAGAGAGCTATGTTAAATAGAATGGAGAAGTTTCTCATTACATCTGATAATTTGGTGCATGTACTGCATCCTGCCGCAAGAGCCTCCAGCACATCGTGAAAGCAGCTGAGAAGATCGTCGGCACCTCCCTCCCCTCACTGCAGGACTTACACAGCAACTGCCTCACTCGGAAAGCCCTCTGCATGGCAGGTGATCCCACACACCCACTACACAGCTGCTTCAGACAGCTGCCATCAGGGAGGAGACTGAGAAGTCTCCAGGCTCGAACCAGCAGACTGAGAGACAGCTCTGTTCATCAGGTAGTCAGGATGCTAAACACTCTGCCTGCTCTGCCTCCCCTCCCATTTTCAGAGTCAGAGTCAGAGAGTCTTTATTGTCATTTGCACCGCATGTGGTACATGAGATGAAAACGAGATTATGTACACGAGGTCCCAGTTACATCCAACAACAAATGAAAGAGAAAAACAGTAATAACATCGAGAACTAACTAAGAAAAACATCAACTAGTAATACACTAAGCCTAATATAGTGGGAATAAACAGCAGCACGAACATGAGTTTGTATGAGCAGATGGTCACAGATGGTCACAGATGAACACAGCAACAAGAAAACATATCAGCATCACCATGATGTGATATTTTGCAGTGTTTATTTTAATTTTATTTTTATTTATTCATGAGTCTAACAGCCTCAGGGTAGAAGCTGTTCCTCAGTCTAGTGGTTCTACACTTGATGCTCCTCAACCTCCGTCCTGAGGGGAGTGGGGCAAAGAGTGAGTGTGCTGGATGAGTGAGGTCTTTCATGATACAGGTGGCTCTTTTCCTGCATCTAGAGGTGTAAATGTCTGTGATGGTGGGGAGACTGACTCCAACAGACTTCTGTGCAGCCTTCACCACTCTCTGCAGAGCTTTTCTTTCTTCAACTGTGCAGCCTCCATGCCACACGTTGATGCTGGAGCACAGGATGCTCTCCACTGCACACCTGTAGAACGAGGTGAGAACTGGGCTGCTCAGACCGGCTCGTCTCAGCCGTCTGAGGAAGTAGAGTCTCTGATGACCTTTCTTGATCAGGCTGGTGGTGTTGTTGCTCCAGCTGAGGTTATCATTCATGTGTACACCCAGGTATTTGTAGCTGGAGACCACTTCCACTGCAGACCCACCTATTATCAGTGGGGCATGGGTGTGTTTGTTCCTTCTGAAGTCCACAATCATCTCCTTTGTCTTCTTCACATTCATGTGAAGATTGTTCTCTTTGCACCAGCTCTCCAGATGTTCCACCTCCTGTCTGTAGCTGGACTCATCATTGTTTGTGATGCATCCCACCACCGCTGTATCATCTGCAAACTTAACAATATGACAGCCTGGAAGTGTGGCTGTACAATCATATGTGAGCAGAGTGAACAGAAGGGGGCTCAGCACACATCCCTGAGGAGAGCCAGTGCTGAGGGTTATGGTGGAGGAGGAGAAGTTGTGGATCTTCACGGACTGTGGTCTGTCTGTTAAGAAGTCTAGTACCCAGTTACAAATAGAGGGGCTTAGTCCAAGTGTAGATAGTTTGTCTATCAGAGTTTGGGGGATCATGGTGTTGAAGGCAGATGTGAAGTCCACAAAGAGCAGACGCACGTATGAGTCCTTCTGATCCAGGTGGGTGAGAGCAGTGTGGACCACGGAAGAAATGGCGTCCTCTGTTGATCGGTTCTCACGGTATGCGTATTGATGAGGGTCCTCATTGATGTTGACGGTTGCCTTGATGTGGGACATGACCAGTTTCTCAAAACATTTAGCGACTATCGGGGTGAGGGCCACCGGTCTATAGTCATTCAGACCAGTCACTGTGGAGCTCTTTGGGACTGGGATGATGGTCGCGGTCTTCAGGCAGGTGGGAACTGACTCCAGTGCAAGTGAGGTGGTGAAGATGTCAGCCAGCACCTCACAGAGCTGGTCCGCACATTCCTTCAGAACTTTCCCTGGGATGTTGTCTGGTCCGGTTGCTTTATGAGGATTAATCTTTCTGAGACTGCCTCTCACTTCTGCTGCGGACACCCTGAGATGCTCTTCATCTGGTGATGAGGTGAGTCTGGTGCTAGCAGGTCTGTTTGGATCATCAAAACGTGCATAAAACTTATTGAGGGCATCAGGCAGAGATGGGTCCCTGGGGCATTGTTTGTTTTTGCCTTTGTAATCTGTTATGCATTTAATACCCTTCCACATGCTCCGTGGGTCTTGTGAGGTGAACTGTCCCTCGATCCTCTGTGCATACGTGGCCTTGGCCTTCTTAATGCCATCCTTCAGTTCATTCCTGCTCTTTCTCAGTTCCACTTTATCTCCTGACTTGAATGCAGTGTCTCTGGCTGCTAGCAAGGCGTGAACTTCTTTATTTAACCAGGGTTTCCGGTTCGGGTAGGATTTCACATATTTTTTTATGGATACATTTTCAGAGCATGTACTGATGTAACCCAGGACTGAGGAAGCGTACAATTCCATGTCCACTGAACTACCATCAGTGGCTGCTTCTCTGAAAACAGACCAGTTTGTCCTCTCAAAACAGTCTCTCAACATGGGGGAACTATCTTGAGGCCAGATTGTTATTTCTCTTTGTTCCGGCTTCCGGCGCCTGAGTGGAGGGAGTTCTCTTGGCGCCAGAATCAGAGAGTCGTGGTCTGAAGATCCGAGCGCTGGGCGTGTCTTCGCCGTGTATGCCCCCTTTACATTTGTGAAGACTTGGTCGAGTGTTTTATCTCCTCTCGTGGCTGCGAAGACGTTCTTATTGAAGGCTGGGAGGGACACCTGGAGATCCACGTGATTGACGTCCCCGCAAACAATGAAAAGCCCCTCAGGATATTTACACTGCAGCGAGGTGAGTAAGTCGTGAATCTCTCTCTGGGCGTCAATAGCATTAGCATCGGGTGCTATGTAAATAACGCTGATTACGATCACTGAATAGTCACGTGGCATATAATGCGGCCTACATCTTATTGTGATCAACTCCACGGCAGCTGAACAAGCTCTTTTTATCACAGCACAGTTCGTGCACCAATCTTTGTGTACGTAAATACAAACACCACCACCTCGCGTTTTCCCCGTAGTCTCGAAGCACCGGTCTGT
>JBBPBX010088477.1:0-14488 GCA_038048925.1 Garcialebias charrua
CTATGGGTTATCTAGTGTATATAAGATATCTATGATGGCGATAGCCAAAATGTCCATATCAGTCGGGCTCACACTAATATGACCTAAGAAATCATTGATTTTCACACAAGTCCTAAAAGCAGATAACGAGAACCCATAAACCAATAAGACAAAATATTATACTTTGTCATTTATTAATTGAGGAAAATGATCCAAAATTTACTCTCACTCATTTACATGGAGGGGCCGGGACTTAAACCTGCACTGCAGCCAGCCACTAGGCGCTCATCAATAGTGGCTTCAACTTTTAGCTTTCGGTCAGTGTTGCCAGATTGGGTGGTTTTCATTCTGATTTTGCGGGTAAAAATTGCTTTGGGCGGTTGGGGATAATTTGGGCGGATTTTGAGTCAGCTCGGCGGTTTCTCTTAAACAAATTTCAAACAATCATTCATCATTATTTCATAGCAAAGCTCCTCTGACCTTTCTCCATCACTGATTGGCTATTGCATGTCAACAGAGAACTGGTGAGGCAGTTTAGTGGACACCTCGTTGAGTGGGCTGGCCCGTTGGAGCGGCCGCCATATTGGATGTGGCAGAACTGCCCATGGAACTGCCGGTCAATTGATACCAAGGAAACTGACTGAACTTCATAAAGCACCGTTCTACAAAGTGTTTTATGTTAATGCCTGTGATTGACATGCACTAATATATTTGGAAAACAAACAGGCACCAAAGACAACATTTATAACTTCTAAAGTGATTATTAAAAATGTTTACTCCTTAAATGTTTAGGCTAAAGGTAAACCATCATATGTACTTTTGAGTGTTTACAACAACTAACGTGTGTAACACTATTACTGTGGTGATGAATATAAAAATATTCATATTGAACATTTAATTTGTGTCCATAATAATCAGATCCTGAAATGTGACATGTTGATTTTCTGAATAAAGAGCACTAATGATCACATTTAACGGATTTTGCTTAATCCCAATCACATCACATTGATGAACATATAAACACCAATATTTTACAGGAGGTGGGGGTATTGTGTGTGTGTGTATATATATTTTTTCTTTCTTTTTTGTTGATTGGGTGGGTTTTTGTGTGATGGGGCGGTTTTTAACAGACTTTTGGGCTGGAAAAACTCGACTCAATCTAGCAACACTTCTTTCGGTCCTTCTTCTGGTACTGTCTTGATGTTACCTGCTCCTGGAAGGTGGGCAGACTCCAAACAGTTTGTCAACTTAAAAAAAGCAGCAGGAACCCAATCATTGTGCATTAAACGACACAGTACATCTCCAAAATCTGTATATCTTCTTCCACTTGAGTTGAATTTTATCAAGATGTTGAGTAATTTTGAAAATTTACAGCCAACTACCAGAAACACTTTCGTTCTGCATAAACTTTTGAGGCCTTTAAGCTCGCTGATCCTTTGATGTGTTAATTTGTGTTTAATCTGAAAGTACAGTAATTCAGAATGGGTACATCCTGAGAAGGATCTTGTCCACAAAAATGAGTTGTAAAAGTGTTTGAACTGAACAAATATCAAACAATATGCACCATAGTTACTTTACTTGTAAATATTTCATAAAATCTATAATTTTACCTCCGTTTTGTTGAGTTTTGAAGCTTTGTTTTTTATTCCTAAGATGGCAAGCAGAAAAAACTTCTTGTATGAGTTTAAGACAGAAAAAGACCACTGGAGCTGGTGCTCTGGTCTGATGATTGTCAACCATTCTCTTCATCCCAACCACCTCCACAAAAACTGCATAAAACCATCAGATGGAACCAGTTTTGGCCCCTCGATGGGTTAGCAACCATCTTTCTGGCTCAGTCGGAGGAGGAAGTGTTGTTTTCAGACCCCTACTGATGGAAGAAAGCATTATTAAGATGTTCTTAGCGTTGGCACCAGTAAACACTGTAAAAACAAAGTGACTCGGGGGGGCAGACGTAAAAATCCGGGGGGCTGATGATAATTGCACGGGCGAGGGCATGGATGCCGTTAGGCGAGAACGAATGCAACGAAGAGGAAACGGCAGCGGGAGGACGTTCGGGTGGGAAACGCTGAGGCAGACTGGGACTTGTTGTCAAAAATGTGAAATTACAACAACAAAATCACTAGTCTTCCACGACGTGTCGCACGACTGGGAGTTTGCATCTGTGGGGAAAAGATGGAGAAGATGAGGAGAAAACACACAAGACAGAGTAAACACGAAGACTAAAATATCTGCAGAGGATGTTATTGAAATCACATAAACCGCACACTCGGCACCACACGATGAGTAGATGTGTTTGCACTTTATTCAGTACATGAATCCCAGTTTCGTTATCCCTTCATCACGCTCGGTGTAAACACCGGGGGCGTTCAGGTACCTGGGATTTGCATTTGTTGATGCAAACACGAGGGTCCAACACGTCGTACGATGGGAGACATGGATTCATTTAGCAGAGCTGCTTCGACAATAACGCAGAGATTACTGCGGCGCCGAGCACGATTCTGGTGGATCTGTAAAGCACCGCCGATAAAACCGGATGAGGAAGGAAGAAGCTGAGGAGAGGAAGGAGGAAAGTTGTGGGTGAGGAAGTGAAACAAGAGGAAAGAAAGATGGAATCGATCAAATGAAAGAGGATAAAATAACAAAAGAAGGAGGAAATTAAACATTAACCACGTCTCATTATATGGATTTGAGCTGCTTCTTTTTAATTCTGTACGTTTTAATCTGTGGATTCTTGGATGCCTTCGTTTAGACAGGGACTTTCCACAAAGATTACCCATTTAGGTTTTAATTTGTTTAAATGCTTGTTTTTGTACGCTATTCTTAAAATTCGATTAAAAAAACAGAAAGTATAAAGGAAACAAAAAATAACACAAGCAAAACTACAAATGCACTTAAAAGAGTGGAAAAGTCTCAGAAATATAAAAAAAAAGAGGACAGGAAATAAAAATCAGAGGAGAAAAGAGCAAGAAAGGGATGCTGTGAAGAAACGAGGTAAAAAAAGTTTAACATTAAAGCAGCAGAAAAAATAATAAAATATTTAAAAAGGGGCGAGTGAAAAAGAAGTAACATCTGAACGGAGAAATGGAAATTGATGAAAATGACTGAAATCAAATTGCAGAAAAAACAGGAAACGGTTCTGGTTTCGAACGCGGAATCTCTCGTAAATGAACAATAATAATTTCGCTGCAGCTCGCCTTCAGTGATCTCCGCTCAAACCTATTTCCTGCTAACGTCACCGCCATCACCCACCACCTCTCACGTTTGTCTTTAACGGACGCCATGACGCCTCACCGACAGGGAAGAATACGCCGTTTGTTTTCAGGCAGACTCCGTCTCCTTTGCCACCATTCGTTTTGTGGTCCCTGAAATAAATTTATTTAATTCTTGAGGTTGTGATGACTTCCTGTCTTACGGCGGCCATCTTGCTCAGGCTGAAGGCTTTGACAAGAATGAGAAACAGCGATAAAGTGGTGACATTTTGAGGGTTTTATGCCTCTTCTTTTCAGATCAGTCACAAAACATACAGTCCATCTTTCACACACACATATGAACACACACACACACACATTTCTTTTATTGTACTCTAGGAATCCCCAATGCCCCAATGCGCGTTCATCAAAGTGAAACCATACCGGATCGGTCGAGGCCCGGGTTAACAACGATCGCCACCGGTGCTGTTGACAAACAGGGTGCCGGCGGAAATTGTACTACTGTTAGTCGAAGACCCCGAGGAGGGAAACGTGTCAGGAGACAGAGGGAGAGGAGGAAAGTGAAGAATGTAGGACTGAGGGTTGCAACTCTAAATGTGGGGACAATGACAGGCAAAGGTAGAGAGCTGGCTGACATGATGCAGAGAAGAAAGGTAGATGTTTTATGTGTCCAAGAGACCAAGTGGAAGGGCAGCAAGGCTCGCAGTATTGGAGCAGGGTTCAAACTGTTTTACCATGGTGTGGATAGAAAGAGAAATGGAGTAGGGGTGGTCCTGAAGGAGGAGTTGGCAAAGAATGTAGTAGAGGTGAAGAGAGTGTCAGATAGGGTGATGTGTCTGAAGGTAGAAGTAGAAGGTCTGATGCTAAACATAGTAAGTGGTTATGCTCCACAGGTTGGATGTGATGGGGAGGAGAAAGATACATTTTGGAAAGATTTGGATGAAGTGATAGAGAGTATTCCCAGGGAGGAAAGAGTGGTGATTGGAGCAGACCTGAATGGACATGTTGGTGAAGGAAACAGAGGGGATGAGGAAGTGATGGGTAGGTTTGGTGTCAAGGAAAGAAACCAGGAAGGACAGATGGTGGTGGATTTTGCCAAGAGAATGGAAATGGCTATAGTCAATACCTATTTCCAAAAGAGGGAGGAACATAGAGTGACCTATAAGAGTGGAGGAAGGAGTACACAGGTCGACTACATTCTGTGTAGAAGAGGAAACCTGAGGGAGATTGGAGACTGTAAGGTTGTGGCAGGGGAGAGCGTGGCCAGACAGCATCGGATGGTTGTGTGTAGAATGACTGTTGTTGTGAAGAAGAGAAAAAGAGTAAAATCAGAGAAGAAGACCAAATGGTGGAAGCTAAAGAAGGAAGAATGTTGTGAGAAATTCAGAGACGAGCTGTTAAAGGCTCTGGGTGGTAAGAAAGAGCTTCCAAGTGACTGGGCTACTACAGCAACAGTAATTAGAGAGACAGGTAGGAAGGTACTTGGTGTGTCATCTGGACAGAGAATGGATGATAAGGAAACCTGGTGGTGGAATAGTGAAGTGCAGGACGCCATTCAAAGAAAGAGATTAGCCAAGAAGAAATATGACAGTGAGAGGACTGAAGAGAGGAGACAGGAATATAAGGAGATGGGACATAGAGCAAAGAGGGAAGTAGCTAAGGCAAAGCAGAGGGCGTACAATGAGTTATATGGGAGACTGGACACTAAAGAGGGCGAGAAGGACTTGTACCGATTGGCAAGACAGAGGGATCAGGCTGGAAAGGATGTGCAGCAGGTTAGACTTCTTAAAGATAGGAATGGTAGACAGAGTACATGTGTGTGAATGAGAGGGAGACAGGTGGAACAGTGAGGCTACAAGGATCAGAGGTCACAAAGGTGCAGGACTTCAAGTACTTGGGGTCCACTGTCCAGGAAAATGGGAAATGTGGTAAAGAGGTGAAAAAGAGAGTCCAGGCAGGATGGAGTGGATGGAGAAAAGTTTCAAGAGTGATTTGTGACAAAAAGGTGTCAGCAAAGGTCAAAGGAAAAGTTTACAAGACAGTGGTGAGACCAGCTATATTGTATGGTCTGGAGACAGTGTCATTGACAAAAAGACAGGAGAAAGAACTGGAAGTAGCAGAAATGAAGATGCTGAGGTTCTCCTTAGGAGTGACAAGGATGGATAAGATCAGGAATGAGATCATCAGAGGTACAGCACATGTTGAACAACTGGGAGATAAAGTTAGGGAGGCCAGACTGAGATGGTTTGGACATGTCCAGAGGAGGGACAGTGGGTATATTGGTAGAAGGATGTTAGAAATGCAGCTGCCAGGAAAAAGACAAAGAGGAGACCAAAGAGGAGATATATGGATGCAGTTAGGAGAGGACATGAAGGTAGTTGGAGTGAGGACAGAGGATGCAGAGGACAGAGATGGAGGAGGATGACTCGCTGTGGCGACCCCTGAAGAGGGAAAATTCGAAAGAAGAAGAAGTACTCTATGAATCCCCAATGGGGAAATTAATTCTCTGCATTTTTCCCATTGCACATGTAAGCATACACATGTGAAGCAGAGAGCTGCCATCTAAGACGCCTGGGGAGTAGCTGAGAGTTAAGGGCCTTGCTCAAGGGCCCAGAGTGGGGAAAATGAGGGTGCAGGCAGGTGGGTGTTCCACCTTTTCCACCCACATTATGATGTCGGTCCAGGAAGTTGAACCGGGAAGTTGACTGGCAACCCTCCAATCACAGGCCCATCCTCTCTAACCTCTGCACCACCACTCCCCATAAACACACACATATGAACACACACACACACATATGAACACACACAAGTATTGACAAACACACACATGTGAACTAGGGTTGAATGAGTACAGGATTTTTAAACTCGACATTAACATAATAAAGCTCGAGTAGAACTCGAGCAGTTGATGACGTCATAGGATCTTAAGATGCAAAAAATAAAGATGCAAAAATAAACGTCATTTAATATTTACTCAACAACAAAAAAAGACCAACAAAACACTGGGAGTGTATATTATGCTGGACTACCATTTATCATACTGCAGATAAATCACAGGAAAACCAAAACTAGTAGTTATTATTATTAAGCTGCAAAAGTGAAAGAAACATGCGGCACGTCAAAAACAAAAACAGTGGGGCAGACGACCACCTTGCTGCGCATTAGGTTTAGTTTGAGAGATTATTATGTTTGTAGTTTTTTTTTTAATAAGTTTAGAGATTCATAGTTTTGCTTTTTGTTTGTGAAACAAGGTCAGTGGAAGCTGGTTCTGGTTCGGTCGATTGGACCCGGTGTTACATCATATTCTGTGACCTGCAACAGTGCATACAACACCACCCCCTGTGGTCACAATATACGGTCGTCACAATACTGTATACGGTTGTCACTGCGACGTGATGACATCACTACGAATACTCGATGTGAAATAAAAAAAACTTGATAGATGTCCTAGGAATCGATGTGTCGATTACTCGAGTAGTGAATGTGAACACATACACATATGAACACACACATACACACACATATGAACACTGTTATGAAATAAAAATGTGTTTTTGTCCTCGTGTTTTTATTCTCCAAGAAGGGTTTTCAAACAGTGTTAAAATGACCAGTCTCTCTCTCTCTTATAAAATCTATTCTGGTGAAGTTATTAAAGAATGATCAGTTTGTGCCTGTCCTGCAGGCTTGGAGCATGATGAGGAGACCTGATGCCTCTTTGTCAGTTTTACGACTTTGTAGAATGGGAGAAGTCCACCTAAAGCCATTCTCTGGTTCTACAGGTTTGCTCAGTCAGGGAGTGTCAGAACAAGCCCTAATCTATGTGTGTCTTTGGTGTGGTTTGGTGTCCAGTTGCACTGATTGGTCACTTGGTGGTCTACTAGTGTGTGTGTGATTTGTGGGTGCTCAGCATTGTTGTATATTTAGTTTTGGAAACCAGAGTAAGCTGAAACCCCCTGAGGCCTGGGTAAACCAGAACAGAAGCTTTCTGGCAGTGGAGTAAGACAAGAAAACAAAGCAAAACTGCTCTTATTGGTTAAGGCAGGAAACACCCTACAAGAAAACAAAGCAGAACTTCTCTTATTGGTTGAGAGCAGAAAACACCCCCACAGAAGAGTATAAAAGTATAAGTTATTCCCTCCTCCATCAGACAACGCAGGAAGAAGCCACGAGGGAGTAACTTTCAGGTTGTATGGCCTTGTCTCCTTGAATGCGCATTCATGTTCTCTTTGTTCTCTATCTTTCTTTCTTTCTCTCTCTCTGTCTTCTCATATGAGATCATATATATATAGCTTATAAAATATAACAAATGTATTCTGTGACTTTTAAACTTATGATAAATTAAACTGGTTTGGAACTTTAAGTGAGCGTCTGTCGTGTTTAAGTGTATCTCTCCTTTTTGATCCAAAGTGAAACCAAAATAACGAATTCGGGGCGAATAATAATCAAAGCCAACAAAAATGGAGGTCCTACCGAGATTGGTTGCACGCGCGGACAGGAAAGGATGAGCCGGAGTCCAGAGCACTGATCAGTGACCGCGGTCTACACAACAATGAGGTAAGCAGATTACCTGTTTCAACAAAAATCTGAAATTGGACATTAATAGGCAAATTTTAGCTCAGTGTATTGGACTCAGTAAGATAAGGAAATAAGACAAGTATACGTATACGTGAAGTAAATAATAATACCCAAGTCCCAGGTAAAAACACGCAATGGTCAAGCCTCCCAAATGCCGACGGGCGTTTGGAACAGAGGGGTCGGGGTTTTAGAATAAATAAATAATTTATTCGCCGCTGACCCTGTAACTCTGAGACCAAGTTTAACTGTAAACTTACTAGAGTGGTGACTAGTTTAAAACAGTGACAATTTAGACTTACTTATAATTCGAGATTAAATAAGTAAGGGCGGGACTGGGGGTGAGGAATTGAGGAAAACGCGCTGACTTTCGCTGATAAAATAATCCGAGAGTTCCACCTGGACCAGTTAAAAATAGAATAAAATTAGTCACAGAATACTAAATCCTTTTTTATGTTCTAAAATAATGGTTTCCTGCCATGTCACGTCAGCTTGCCTGCCTCACCTGGGTGACTTGTCTCTGCTCTCCAAACTGCGCGTGGCTTTCTCTCTCTGCAGCGCTGTGCTGCTCTGGACCAGTGGCGGAGCTAGACTTTTATTGCTGGGGGGACCGAGAGGGGGCCAAAGCTATAAGTGGTCCACTTACTACGGCACAGTGGGAAAAATGGATTTATCCCAATTTTTTGGGGGGGGATTTGTAGACGCTATGAAATTTTGAAACAACATATTTTTCCCTTAAAATGATACAGGCTCTCAGTTTAAATTTTTGATCTGTGATCTAAATATTTTTAAGTTTAGAAACCAAGTGGTTTTCTAAACAGCTTTAGTGTTTGACTTTGTCCACACTCATAAAATACACAATGAAGTACCCAAAAAAATAAAAAATAATAATAATATATATATATATATATATACACCGGTAAACTTAAAATGGTACATATCGCCCCTTGCTGCTTTGAGCATGTAACAGTCACAAGACTACATTGAAATAAGAAATATAAAATATGATAAAAATACATTTCTGTGTTTATTTCATTTCTATCCAAGACACTATGATAAGAATGACTATATATTTAATATAGGCGGATACAGAGTACAGTATCTCTGTTTACAATTCTGGTTGGTGGTGTGCCTCGTGATTTTTTCAATGAAAACACTGTGCCTTGGCTCCAAAAAGGTTGAAAAACACTGGTCTAATGAAAATAAACAGTTTAAGTTAATTAGAATGATAAAAAAAAAAGCTAAACAAGAGCATGGTTTTGCTAAATTAGGCTGAAAAGTTGGATTAAAAATGTAGAATTAGCTGAAAAAGCTGAAACAGGCTATATACAGAAATTATTAAGTAAAATACCTTGATATCATAATATTTTTTGCCTCAATAAAAGCACGGTCCTACTTGTTATTTATTTAATTGTTCCCATACATATCTTTAAAAAATGGGAGCTAAAACTGCATATTTCTTGGTGCATTTGTGTGTACAACTGGACCAGTGCTGTTTTTATTTTTATTTTATAGACGTTTTAATAAGATATAACACCCTGTTGCTCGCTGCTCTCAGAGCCTCTCAGCTTCTGCGCAGAGAGGAGCATGAGCTGCGCGGCCTCTCTCGACTTCTCCCTGGCTCCCCGTTCTGCTGTTACCCCTGGAGTTCTGTTCGTGGACTCAGGGCTCGGTTCTGTCCAGCGTGGAGCACGGGGCACGTGCGCTCAGAGCTCTGCTGTGCGGCTACCTTCTGAACTCCCGACCCACAGGGAGAGAAAAGAGAGGGGCAGATCTTCCCGGAGCTTTTGCTAAAAATCTGCTATAAATCATGAAATAACACATTTACCGTTATTTCTCTACAATATAAATAAACGCTCCTGTATTATTTTTAAATAAACAAATAAATAATGGCGATGCAATTTGAAAACATGGTGAGTCATGGACTTTAAAGAATTCAAAAATGGAAGGAGGAAAATAATGATTACTGTATTTCTCAGCCTGTATGACATAATTATGGATTATTATTGTTTCTTTTTTTTTCCTTAAACTTTTCACAAGCTATCTGAGGATTAAATAATAGGCGCTGAGGTTAGAACAAGGTTTTATTTGGATACAGCAGTTAAATGGAGTGCCAAACGAAGTCTTCACCTCCTCAGTAGCTGGTGTGGGTTTCCTAAAACACAAAAATAGACATTACGATTAAAACGGTTTACACTTCTCCATTTTAACAGGACTAGATCATTCTCTACAGCGTGAATGTGGGTGAAATGAAAAAAATAGAACTTCAGCTCAGCTCTGAACGAGGGTCTGGTTTTAACCAGGCTAGAAGGCCTCAGGATTGTACGGTTTTTTGAATAAACAAATAAAATATTTGCGGATAGTTCGAGATAAATTAATTAGGGCCGAATGAACCTTCACAGTTGGAAGGATTGATAAAAAAGGATTATGACATTCTATCTCAATAATTTTAGGTTATAACACTTAAACAACGGGAAAGTTGGAAAATTGCAGTGAACCTCCCGTTAGCATAGCATATGCTGCCCAACAGCGGACATTTTATAACTTTGTAACGTTAGACAGCTCACATCGGATTCGCTAACAAAGCGTACAGTGGCGCGTCGTGTAGATAAACAATATCGACTTTAAATAATCCAAATTTAGTTTTTGTAGACGAACTTAGCAGCTAACAGCAAAGCTAACGAGCCATAGGTCCGACGTGGTTTACGAGATGTAGTCTTATAATTTGTGTATAGGCTGTGAGGATGTAGAACCGAACGCATCATACTTGTGTTTCCCAATATAAGAAGCAGAGAAAGTGGATTACCAATTTGGAAGACGTACTTTTGTGAATAGATCCAGTGAATGTCCACGTCGTCTTGTGAGCGTCGACCCGAAGAGCAGGGTTGCCAGATCGCTAGACCAAAGAAGCGATCAGCTCCTTCAAAACAAGCACAAATAAGCGACTCAATGTCCGCGAGAAGAAAAAAAAAACCGCCACAAGTGGCTGATCAAATTTGAAAGCGACTCCAGGGGAAAACAAGCCCAATGCCGCTGGAAATAAGCGGATTTGGCAACTATGGGGACGCAAAAGACACAGTTGTTTCGTGAATCGTGTATAGCCTGAGCAGGGTTGCCAGGTGAGAAATGTAGGATTATCGTACACCCATCATAAACAAAATAAGTATGCTCGATAGTCACTCTATTGTTGAATACTGTAGCGTTTAACAGGCACTCACAGCTTTGTGGCGTCAGTACTGGGGGGAACCATAGGCATTAATACACATTATTGTCTGGGGGCAACTAAAGACCCCTACAGAAAGTCTTCTGTCACATTTAGAAAAGCACGATTAGCTGGAATTCCAAGACGCCTTCAGGGTTCACGAAAAACTCCGACAGACAGTTGCGACAGGCTGATGAAAACCGATCACAACTACACGTTTACAGAATGGCGAAATTATTGTATTTTTGGCCTTTGTCGGGATTATTGATCGTACAGAGGGCAAAATTATCGTACAAATACGAAAATTATCGTACAGCTGGCAACATTGAGCCTGAGTATAATGGAGACCCCTGATGGACGAAAAAAGGTACTGCAGACAGGAGCATAATAATTTCTAGAAAAAACCAAAAACAGGTCGGAGTCACTTTATTTTTTAATTTAGTCATCCAGTTGGGTTATTCGTTCTGAAACATTTAATAAAAGTAAAGGGGTGCAGGTACAGAGTTTAATAACTGTTTGGAGTCAGATGAATAAAAGAAGAGGACAGATTGGGGTTTGAAGAATAAATAATAATAATAATAATAGTAATGAATTCAATTTATAACGCACTTTTCATTAATGGAAATCTCAAAGTGCTAAGGAGGGAGTAGCCCTCACAGACAGGTCTTAAATGAATACATATTTATAGATGTGGAAAATGGATTTAAAATTCATTCATTTCTAAATTTTGATGCACTTTTAACATGCAGGAAAGGGTTTTAACAGAACTGTTTGTTTTTTTTGTTTTTTTTTGTATGTCCAGAAGCCCAGATTTAGTTTTTTAGATTTCTCTACATGGATTATGGAGCATGCATCAGGGTATTTAACAAAACAGTTTGTTGAATAAATGTTATAAAACGTGCAATCACTGATCAGTTCTTAAATATGTAATGCACTTAAATGTTAAACTGAGTAAAAGTGTAAAAGGACAATTAATTTAATGTTGATACTTTTATAATTTATTTATTCTTTGCACTAATACAAAGAAAAAAAAATGGACTTTTGGAATGAGTATTCTGGTCTGACCCCCTTGAGATCAGATTAAGCTGTATGCGGCCCCTAGATCAAAATGAGTTTGACACCCCTGGATTAATAGTTATATACCTGGAACAACAGGCCAAAATGAAAGAGCCCATATTTTTACTTTGAATAAATGAGCCACTGAGCTTAATAATTTCAAATTGACAATTTAGGAGGGCATGAAAATATACACGATACATAAATAAATCCAACAAGAAGGCAGGTCTTAGGAGGCTCAAGGAATTTGCTAATTATCATAGACTGTATACTAGCAAGGGGGTCTTAGAAGACCGTAAATTATATTTTCTAAAATAAAAGTAGGCTACAGTATTTTTTGATTTCAGGGTTAAATTGATTATTTCACTTTTAGGTAAACTAATGTTTTGGATCTGTTGTGCAGATCAGATTAAAAGATGCCTCCGTCGAAGGTTCCATAATAAAGATTGTTAACAGAAAATTAATTTGATCCCGGTCTGTTAATGATTTTTTTTTAATTTTTAGTTTTTCAATTTTTTAAATAGCCTCATTGAACAGTGTTGATGGAACAAGAGTGAGTCTTGTGAATCCCACCTCATCTTTACAGAACACATAATGGTAAATATGCATTAAGATAGGCCTCTGCCAAAACACATGCAGCATCTGACTTTTGAATCTCGGCTACTGTGGTTATTGATCAGATCGGATCAGATTTAATATGAAGGTGTGTCCAGAAACTGAAGAACAAACTCATATGCAACCTTGCTCAAAGAACTTTGAGGGGCATACGCAAGGAACGACTGAAAACAACAAAGGCACCGAAAGAACAAAAGACTGTCCACAAAAACTTTCAGCCGAGCAGAGGCAAAGACTTTCTCAAAGAACTGTCGAAACATGGTCATCAGACACAAATGGCCAGGATATACGGTCCGGATTTGGGGGTCCGGACGAGAATCAGAACCCAGTGAACGTCTCACTGGGGGCTGGAACAAGAGAAAGCTGAACACGTTCTCCAAACAGACAAGAGAACAAATGGTCCTGAAGTCACTCACACCAGCAAAGACCGCACCCCATATTGATCTGTGAGGATCTGTCGTTGATCTTAGTAGCCGGGATCAAAACTACAGTTGCTATGATAAATTTTTAATGAAACACATAGGCACATTTGGGCCTGCCAGCGCAGGCTTCATGATTTTTAGTTATACTGTGCTCAGGTGGATCTGACGACTTGCTTCTTCTGGTTCCTATAACTCTGTGGTGAAGCTGAAGGGGAGCAAGGGAAATGATCCTAGTTCCTGACCCCAAAACGAGTTAACTTTTATATGTTTGTTTTTGCAGTTGTCCTTGGCGGAGTGCATGTTGGGATTCTGATGTGTCACAAGGGGTACATTTTGGTAAATGATTATAATTTTAAAGAAAATGAGATGATATCGTAGATTACTGTTAGCTATATGGTTGTGAAAACCAAATTACTGGTGGCAATAGGCAGAGGTTTAGGAAACATCTGACACTAGTGCTTGGGTTAAAGGATGGTAAATTTAGACACAATTTCCAATTTATTAACCAAATAACTTTGGCATAATTGAAACAAGGTAGAGTTTTGTTTCAAAAGGGGGTTAGGACGCTGACAGACGTTTCTAAAAATAGAAAGGTTGAAATTGGTCCCTAGAAATAACTAATTAGAAATAACTAGATTGTAAATGTTTCCTAGAAACAACTAGGCCGAAAATGTTCCTAGAAATAACTAATTAACTAAAAGATGGTAAATACATTTTAGTATACAAAGAATAATAAGGATAACTGATAAATTGGCGTTATAAACAAAGTTCACTTGCGTTGATATTGAGGCGGCATCGGTCTTGAACGTTTTATTTTCTTTAATCATGGCATGGGGGAAGGAGTATTGATGCAAGCATATTTCAAATGAGCAATTAACAACACTGTTTTTTCCCCTCTGTGAAATGTGTGTGAAGCAGGAGGGGGACGCCCCTTGGAAATGTTTCCTGGCCTGCAGGCTCAAAACCACTCAAACCTGAAGTGGACCTGATCAGAGGGATATGGTGGTTCTGTAGATTTATAGCCATTGACTTGACTAGACGACATGTGACTTATTGACTTAGGGAAAATGTGTATAGAACCACAGGTGTACAATGTTTTGTGAATTATGCTCTGCCGCCGCTTGCTATGTTATTTTTTTTTAATTATGCTCTGCCGCCGCTTGTGATGTTATTTCTATGTGTGTAATTTCTGCTATAAGCTGAGTGAAAAGGTACAGTATTTTTGTAAGTATGAACCGCCTCAAAACTACTCATAATTAACCCTAATGAAGATTAAGCCTCTTTCAAACCTAACTAACATGCATGATTCATTCTTTGTACTACTGATTTATAATTGATTGGGTGTTGTTTACTGTGGCACATTCTGTTTATGATAGGTGGTACCTGGAAATGTTCCAGCTGAGGGGGTAAGGATGGAACTCTATTTTTGT
>JBBPBX010088478.1:0-14487 GCA_038048925.1 Garcialebias charrua
GGAAATGCCCATTTATAGGGGAGGTGGGGTCTCCCCACCTCCTCGATGACTATTGGCCGAAAGTCTCTTGACGGACAACAGGAAAAATGTTTACAAAGCGACCAGATGGCCGCTCGTGAGCACAGAGAATATTATGGCTAACTTCATAGACAACACAAAAGAAGCTGCAAGTTAAACGTTTACTCTGACCTTGTGCTTTAGATTCAAAGACTGCTTGTTCTGCAGAAATAAACCAGCAGAAGGGTCAAAGTCATGCAAGTAACAGATCATCATTGAAATGACAAAAATACTGTTTGATCAATTCTGAATTAACACACATTAAAGAGAAAGTTCAATCTGATTAATTAGTGTCCATTAATTCAAAATAATTGTAACAAAATATAGTGTCCACTTGTCTCCTTGAGCTCCAAGCAAGTGTAACACTGAGAGTTTCAGAGAGGTGTGAACCCTAAAATATCAAAGACGAGGTGTATCACTACAGTCCCCCTTTTTGGAAGTCATCGCCTGTCCTTGGAGATGAGTTCCAACACGAAAGGATACCACCGAATGTCTCTGACCTCTATGTAATCCAGCAAGTGGAAAAAAAAAGTCAAAAAAGTTCAAAATTATATTCCCATAATGTTTTTGGAAATTCCATACTGTTCGTAGGTAATCCCTTTGCGGTAAGCTTTCAATCCTTTGGAAAACATAGTCTGTTAACCCATGGAAAACTGAGTCTGTGATCCCTTGGAAACAAAGTCTTATAATCCACAACGGTAAATCCACAACGATGGGGGTTATTGATTTCATCAGCAAGAATGGTTTTTAATCAGCATGTAGAGGGGATCCCTCGATTGAAGCAGAGGAGGCGGCCTTGGATGAAGGTTGAAGACCAACGTTGGATCAGCAGGTCCCCACATCGAAGGTTGCAGGCTGGATGGCTTCCAGTCGGTGCCACCCTGGTTCAATGTGTCATGCAATTATGTGGTTTTAGGTGGGCTTATGATAGGGATTCTACATTAAGCCTTACCTATATGCACCTGGTATGTAAGCTATCATGGATTAGATCAGCTACAATTACCAATTAAGGGGTGGATCAATGCTGTAAAAATCAGAAATAGGGATCTATACCTATAGAAATGTGGAGGGCTTCTGTAACGAAGGCCTCTTCATTCAAACTATTCCTCCATTCCAAAAAAAAAAAAAAAAAAATGAAACTAGTTTGGTCTAAATGTCTGTTGTCTTTTAGACGAACGACGCAAGATTTGGTATTCCCTATAAATTTTGAAGTCTATGGCGAGACTCATCAAAATGAATAGATCTAGAATAGAAACGATCGAATCGGTTCTATCTAAATGATTGGGAGATCAGTGTAGATTATAGTACCTTAAGTAGTATTAATCTACAATGACTTTTCAAAGATTGAGATCTTTAACAAAATGAACAGCATGTTGGCATAGTTAAATCCATTTAAGTCTTCAACTTATCAACAATCAAAACCTCTTTTGGCTGGGAGTGTTCAGAAAACAATAACAACTTCAATAACAACAAAAGTAGCAATCAAGCAACTAAAAACAACGTTTCACTACAACAAACTCACTCTGGTCGTCAGATTCCAACGTGTCACACACAAGAAAAACAGTTCTTAGCTTTATAACCGATGTCAATTAAATCCTGCAGATTTAAACGGTTGTTAAGGTTAGTTTTTGTTGTGGGTTTTATGCTTAGCGTTTCTAAGTTCTAGTTGGAACGGTTTCTTTTCGCAACTAGAATAGTTTAAACTGTTCAGTTTATTTACTATCCTGTGCTTGGATGACCTTATTTTCCCATGAAGTCTGTGAGTTTGCGAGCTCTTTGTCGTTTGTGGGGTTATTGAAATCTTTGTCCTTGACATGGGCATGACCTAACATCACCCCCCTGTGGTCATGAGGGACCATGCACACGGGTGTGGACGTCCGTCCATGGGCACGAGTTAGGATGCCATTGTTTAGTTTAAGCTGTTCGCGCAGTTTATTGGGAACCTTGTACAGGAACCTTACAGGTTTCGGCCAACGTATCTCTGTACGTTTACCTCTTTCTGCGTAATACAGGTGTGTCACAACTGTCGGCGCCGTCGCAGGCGTGTCTCTGTCGTTGTGATGTATGTCTCCCCACTTCATGAATGAAGAGGTGCTCTTTGAGTCTGTAAGAACTATGTCATTTCTGAGTAGTTCTAGATTCAAATGCCCTTGAACCAAGGTTTCATCGAAAGCTTGGCTGATAACTGAATTACCTGTCCCTGAGGACAGTACAGCGTTCTCGGTGTGTGATCCTTGGATCTCTACACCGTCCTCTACCCATGGTAGATAGTGTGAGTTCGCCCCCCTTGTGTTTGAGGAGGGGTCCTCAAAATCTATAACAATGGAGTCCAAGTGACTGTCAGCGTGTTGTAGACTGTCACATTCTGGACTCGGATGTCCTTGAACCAAGATTTCACTGAAAGCTTGGCTGTTTGCCGAATTATCTGTCCCACAGGACAGTACAGCGTCAACGGTGTGGGACCCTTGGATCACCACACCCTCTTCTACCTGTGGTAGGAAGTGGTCAGGGAGTGCTGAAGGTGTCAGCTCGCAGAGGAGGTCCTCGTGATGGGCCAGAGTCTGGTCCAATTGTTGAGTCTCCTCTGTCTCACCTGTATATGAAGGTTCACTTACCGGGCTTGTGGTCTCGGTTGGGGAATCCCTTGTGACCTTAGCGGTACCTGTTGTTAGACAGTCAGTGTCCTGACCCTGGGGAGGTACCTCGATTGGCAGTGGACTGCTCACTGTGGCCCACATTGTCTGATTGCCATAATTTATAATCGCTTCAAAGCGATTAATAAAATCTTGGCCAACCACAAATGGAGTCTGGAGTGAGTCAAGTTCAGACACATACACCGGGTGGTATAGTGACATTTCGCCAATCTGCATGTGAACCATGGCTATTAGGGTTGTGCTCGCCTTTGCGAGGCCTTGTTGCGCACCATAAGTGTCTTTCACAAAGGGTATTTGCCTGCCAACATCGTTAGCGGCGGTCCTTAGCTCCTCAAACAGTTTGGCCGACATGATAGACACGTCTGAGCCGCAAACCAGGAGTGCTTCTTGCTCTAGGACCCCTTCCAATGTGAGTGGCAGGTAAGCTCTCTTAGCTATTCCCCTTCTTATAAAGTTACACAGAAACCATTCAGGGTTTTCCACACGTTTCTGTGTACGTGTGACTCTGTCTGTGTAATCGTCGTCGCCGTCAGCATCATGATGGCTGTCTGCCTCATGGCCTTCAGGATGTGGATTTTCAGCAATTTGTTTGCTGTCAGCCTCTGGACTTTCAGGACGCTGATCATCAGCAATTTGTTTGCCGTCAGCGTTTATGTCAGTGTTGACGTTGTTGTTGTCAACTGTGTGCACTGAGTTGTTGCAAAAGCCAGTGCTGCGCGTCGCTTCATCAGGATGAACAACGTTGTTTGTGTTATCATCAAGGACAACGTCACACGTTGTGTCAGCTTGGTCAACCACTGTAACAATCAAATCATTTGACAAACAACTCACAATCTCAGTCACGTCCACGCGCGGAGGCGCCGCTTCCATAATCTGGAGCATGTGTGACTCATTGCATGTCTCGAGCTGTGCAGCTCGAGGGGCAGGGGCAGGAGGGCCGCTTCTCGGGGGTACATGTCGGGACAGACCATTTTTCAAAGGGTCACGGTTCCCAGACATCCGCCTTCGAATCTCACCCACTGTGAGATCCATGAGAGAACTCTTTTGGTTCGATCCGAACCATCTGGGTTCATCCAGAGGGCGAACACCTACCTTGTGTGGTTCTCTGCTCATCTCAGGGTTTTCAACCTGAGGGGCGGGGGCAGAAGAACACCCCGTGAACCGATCAGAGTCACTGTTCCAGCTGGAACTGATCTGTTGTTTGTTATCATGAAAAACCTGTGTCCTCTCGCACTTTGAAGGAGAGGGAACCTCTTCTAATGTCTGCGAGTGGGATGTGACCTTTTGACCTGTACAAACCTCTGATGGTATCCTAGGTTGTATTTCGGCCTCAAAAACTGTCGCAGCATATTGTCTTATCACTTCCATGGAATCTTTTTTGCAATCAACCTTGAAATGAACACATTTCATTTGAAAAGGCATAAGATTCATAATGAAAAGACGTTTAAACTCCATATTTTCCTCTAATCCAGGGACAGTTTTGCCCCCGGAGTAGACCGAGATTAGCCTGTCGTAGAATGACAGGGGATTTTCCCACTTATCCTGACGGACGTTCCATGCAGCCAAGTAATTAGCATACGATGAAGCAGATTCCCCCACTTTGCGGGAAGCACGGGCAGGAATCCCAAGGCCCCCATCCATCCATCTAGGATACACAGAACAAGAGGCCCCTCAGGTGGTTCACCTGTTTGAACGTCCATCTTTGTACTGATGTTCTGTGAAAAATCAAGTAAAATGGGTCTTATGTCACAGTGTGCAGTAGCTCCCGGTGTCACGTGACCTTGTCACATGGCGATCGGTAGTCTTAGACCAACTGACTCTCACATTCACTAAAGTCTCAAAAACACCGCGATTAAACAGTCTTTTAAATGACAGTAATGGACAAACAAGCATGGAAACTTGTCTGGGACAGACAGCTTGTGAAAGTTGACGAGGAGTGAGCACCTCAGTGAGGAGTCCTCACCCCCCTTTAGCGTCAACACCTACAGCATAATCGACCAATCACAGCGAAGACAGAACTGTAGTTCTAAAACCCAAGTGTTCATGGGAAACTGTGTCTTCCAAACCTAACGCAGCCCACGTGCGCTGTGCCGTTCGAGCGGAGTGTTCACGGACCTGCGGTCGGTCGAACAAAAGCGTGGAACGGACTTGTTAACGTTCTAAAACACTTATAAATATCGTAAAACACCGCGGTTAAGCCAGTCTTCGACGATATCACGTGCATAGAAACGAACAACACAAATAAACCGTCAGAAATGTGTACATAAATGAATCTGACAACCAGCAGTCTACAGAAACCAACGTTCTTGAACACGACACACAATGGACCAATCACAGCGTTTTAAGCAGCCATCTTGTCTCTGTAATGCTAACGTTAGCTCGACCCAAAGAGTCCTGGACACACTTTCACAAAATAAACGTATTTTTACACCGCAGAAAATTCTGTAAATGAGCTCAACACATCCAGGCTAACTTCCACGCCCCCCAAAGAAGGCAGCACGCTAACTGTGTACAACAACGGACTTTACGTCACTCGGAACCGGAGTGTCCGGTCCAAAAGCAGAGTGGGCTTTACCCGAACCTCGGCAGACAACACGTTGTAACAGATTAGGTAAAAATGGAGCAGCAAAGAGTGAACAGACCATCAACAGCGAACCGCAGGAGTAATAAACATGAAGCAGAGCCGTGACACGGCGGTCACAACAAAGAAAAATGCATGCAGCCTCGCGACACGTAACGAAACGTCTCACAAAAACAGACACATTCATTCATCCGCTCCAAGCACACGTTAAAATGTGAAAGAAAAAACAATTCCAACGGGAAAATGCACCAGACAATGCCACGATTAGCAATCTCTGAGACACTCACCAGCCAAAACTATTCCATAAGTCCACAACAGGATGCAAACTATGCCAACACGTTATGAGCACTTAGGCTACAAAAACAACTTATCAATTTAATCTTTCAGCAGACCGTACGCGGCCACCAATATGTAAAGGAATCTATAGGCCGTTTGTGTAATTAAACACAAACGAGGTCAGTTTACTGACTTACCTATAGATTAGATGATAGATTTGAGCAGGTTTTAGACTGTTTCAAACTTACCATCAGTTAAACGGGGTCTCAACTTTTTCAGATTAAATCAACAAATCTAACGATGTGATTAGCCAGAAATGTAATTTCACACTTAGACTTCAATTTATGTTGGTCTACCAGAAAATAGACCTTTTATTGAAACTATCACAAAATTACATTAAACATTGGTATCGATATTAGCTCTGATTTAATAACTACGTTGACAAGAATTCAAATTAAAACAAACAGACAGTTAGAAACTTAAACTGTTGGCACATTACTTGACAGATTAAATAGCTTATGAAAAATAAGAAATAGGAGGAAGAAGATGAAGATTAAGTTAGCTGAAGTTGATTATTTTGAAACAACCAGGGTGGCAGCCTTTCCCATACGGGTCTTAGCTGGGCTTCTCACACGTGCAGCATACAAACAAGCCTCTTTACCTGGTGACGAGACGTCTTGCGAGGTGAGGACTGAGAAGTTTGTGGACACTAACGGACTGTGTTGTCCAGTGAACGTCCAGATGACTTCGTGCGTGTATGTCTGGATCAGACGAGCGGGAGCACGCTTTCACCGGCAGGAACAGGCCCCAATCGCACTGGCTGAACTTTCAAAGTAAAACTTCAGAAAACAAATTCTTCCAGAAATGAGTGAAAGGATCACAGTAAGGCTTTACTATGATTCCAGCTGAGACGTGGGTCGTTGACACATGACCGGAACGTCTCCAGCTTTTCCCAGAGGAGAGAAACCAGTTGTCAGTTAGTTCTCTTCCAAACACTAACTAAAAATGCAGGAAATGCCCATTTATAGGGGAGGTGGGGTCTCCCCACCTCCTCGATGACTATTGGCCGAAAGTCTCTTGACGGACAACAGGAAAAATGTTTACAAAGCGACCAGATGGCCGCTCGTGAGCACAGAGAATATTATGGCTAACTTCATAGACAACACAAAAGAAGCTGCAAGTTAAACGTTTACTCTGACCTTGTGCTTTAGATTCAAAGACTGCTTGTTCTGCAGAAATAAACCAGCAGAAGGGTCAAAGTCATGCAAGTAACAGATCATCATTGAAATGACAAAAATACTGTTTGATCAATTCTGAATTAACACACATTAAAGAGAAAGTTCAATCTGATTAATTAGTGTCCATTAATTCAAAATAATTGTAACAAAATATAGTGTCCACTTGTCTCCTTGAGCTCCAAGCAAGTGTAACACTGAGAGTTTCAGAGAGGTGTGAAACCTAAAATATCAAAGACGGGGTGTATCACTACAGAGCCAACATGGAGGACTCACCAACATATACAGTATTATTATTATTATACATATAATATTGTCCAGTGTCTGATGCTGCAGTCATGTTACTGAGCTCCCACTGATGGGCTAACCTGGTTCCACCAGCAGCAGGATCTTCAGACAGAACGGCTGGTGGGATGTCCTGGTATCTGCAGCCCTCTCTCCATTTGTTTCTTCATGGACATGGAGCTGTGACATTATGTTGTGCCTCTTCCTCAGCAAAAAGCTCCTCCAGTGGAGACTTTCTGGACAGACTGCAGGAAGTTCCTAAACAAACAACAGGTTTATCAGTATTATCAGTAAAAAGAGATTATTAAATCATTTTTAAGACTGAGAATGTATACAATTATTAGCTCTGTTGTTATTGCCTAACTAACCTATTCAATAATTCTTCAAACTGTGACATTCACTCATAATGGAATGAAAGAGAACATAAACAGAAATTATATAATAATGAAAACTAGAGACATTAAAACATTTTAAAAGACACAGAGAACTTTAAATGAATTAAGAATGTTAATAAGTGTTGGATTTGAGTGCAATGTAAGTGCAATCCATGGTTGAATTGAATCCACATCTGAAAAGGGATGCAACCTTTTCACAACATATGCTGTAACTGTTTTGTGGCACTCGGTTACACTGACGTATTTACCTTGGACAGTCACTGGTGAACACTGTGAAGCCATTTCAGGTCGTTTGTCTAAGAAAAAAAAAACGAGCTAACGTTAGCATCGTGTTTGTATTTGAGCTGACTTACCGCTTTAAGCGGAGTATAACTTGTTAGCTGCCTTAATGTTGGTATGAGACTAGTTTATAGTTTATTTATTTACCTGATGGAGCCGAAGAGGTAGCGATTAGCGAAAAGTTCGGCGGAGCGTTTTGCAGACGGACCACTCTGTACTTCCGGTCGGATACGAAGCGAAAATAATCTGGTGGAGCGCGTCAAAGACGGGACACTATTTTACTTCTCCACCCTCCTTTGCATGATAGAAAATTATTGCAAGTGCTGCACTGACCTGACTGGTCATTTTATTAATTAGTACGCTTTCGATCCCGGAGGCACACTTCCGGTGGATTCTTCTTCGTTGGTTTTCGGCGGTGGCTACTTCCGGTCGGCTAACTAAACTAGCATCGAACATTGGAATCGCAAATTAATATTTTGAACGATTTCGGGAAAACCGGACAGTTAGTCCCGGTTCCGAACGATTCTCGATGCCCAACCCTATTCACGAGTCTCAAATGGCGAGTCCGAGTCGAGTTGGAAGTCTTTTGAATGCAAGTCCGAGTCGAGTCTGAAGTCTCTGTTTTTACGACTTAAGTGCGACTCGAGTCCGAGTCCCAAACTCGAGTCCCCATCTTTGCTGTGGATAAATATATCAAGTTCACACGAGAAGATGTAAAAAATGGCAGGTTTACTTTCTTGGACTGTGAGGGTGCAGTTTGTGATGAGAGGACATTTGCACACAGATATTTACCTGTAAACCCAACCACACAGACCAGTGTTTGCAGGTTGACGCCCATCAACCACTGGAGCACAAGTTAGGAGTCATCAGGACTCTGTATCACAGAGCAGACAGCGTCCCCACTAACTCAGGAGCCAGACAGAAGGATAAATCACACACAAGATGTGGCTGTTTTCTGTCATGAACTGAATGAAGTGTGTCATTTGAATCCCATGGCTTGTCTACTTCACTAAGGTGCTCTTTTTTGGTTCTTCACAGTTAATTTATCCACATTAGGACAACACCTGCTGTTACTGACAGATAAACTGAAACATTCACTGCACTAAAAGGCCTAATATCCGGGGAGATACAACAGTATGCAAGTCTATGTATCTGCCACATATCCAGTATGTTTCCGGTGATATACGGGAAGATCTCATCTTTAACAGATCCTAGTACAGGATATCCCATGTATACCCATCCGTGATAGATCCTAGCACTGGATATTTTCTGGATACTCATACATGATCAATCCAAGTATAGGATATTTTCTGGATACACATCTGCTATAGATCCTAGTATAGAATATTTTATGTATACCCATACTTGAGATATCCTAGTATTGGATATTTTCTGGATACCTATATGAGAAAGATCCTACTATTGGATATTTTTTGGATACCTATATGTGAAAGATCCTACTATTGGATATTTTCCATATACGTATCTGTGATAGATCCTAGTATTGTATATTTTTGGATACCCAAACATAATAAATCCTAGCATTGGATATTTTCCAGATACAAATCTGTGATAGATCCTAGTATTGGATATTTTGTGGATACTCATACATAATAAATCCTAGTATTGGATATTTTCGGGATACACATCTGTGATAGATCCTAGTATTTGATATTTTCTGGATACCCATACATAATAAATCCTATTATTGTATATTTTCCGGATACACATCTGGCAGATCCTCATATTGCATATTTTCTGGATATCCATACATAATAAATCCTAGCATTGGATATTTTCCGGATACACATCTGTGATAGATCCTAATGTTGGATATTTTTTGGATACCCATCTGACAGATCCTCATATAGGATATTTTCTGGATACCCATACATAATAAATCCTAGCATTGGATATTTTCCGGATACACATCTGTGATAGATCCTAATGTTGGATATTTTCTGGATACCCATCTGACAGATCCTCATATAGGATATTTTCTGGATACCCATACATAATAAATCCTAGCATTGGATATTTTCCGGATACACATCTGTGATAGATCCTAATGTTGGATATTTTCTGGATACCCATCTGACAGATCCTCATATAGGATATTTTCTGGATACCCATACATAATAAATCCTAGCATATGGATATTTTCCGGATATACATCTGACAGATCCTAGTATTGGATATTGTCTAGATACCCATACTTAAAAAATCCTAGCATTTGGATACTTTCCGGATACACATCTGTGATAGATCCTAATATTGGATATTTTCTGGATACCTATACATAGTAAATCCTAGTATTTGACATTTTCCAGATACACATCTGACAGATCCTCATATTAGATATTTTCTGGATACCCATACATAATAAATCCTAGCATTTGGATATTTCCGGATACACATCTGACAGATCCTAGTATTGGATATTGTCTGGATACCCATACATAAAAAATCCTAGCATTTGGATACTTTCCGGATACACATCTGTGATAGATCCTAATGTTCGATATTTTCTGGATACCCATACATAGTAAATCGTAGTATTTGACATTTTCCGGATACACATCTGACAGATCCTCATATAGGATATTTTTTGGATACCTATACATAAAAAATCCTAGCATTTGGATAATTTCCGTATACACATCTGTGATAGATCCTAATATTGGATATTTTCTGGATATCCATACATATTAAATCCAAGTATTGGATATTTTCCAGATACACATCTGACAGATCCTAGTATTGGATATTGTCTGGATACCCATACATGAAAAATCCTAGTATAGGATATTTTCCGTATATATATATATATATATATATATATATATATACTGTTACTCCCAAACTCCCTCCTAAACAATTTAAATTTACATACTGTATACAATATTTTAAATAAACAATCCATACAGCATGTGTTGTTTATGTAAAATATTGTATATATAGTAGTATTAAAATTTAAATTGTTTATTTAAGAAGGGAGTTTGGGAGTAACAGGTGATGAGTGTGATTGCAACCTGGTACGTGTCATGACAAAAGTTGACTGAACTTGAACTATCCTACTTTGCTGTTTTTCACTTATCGCTAGTGGGCGTGTTCCCACCAGCAATATGCATGGTCCAGCGCACCTCATGGTCCCAAACACCTGTGATAAACGAGGGACTATATAAAACTAACAAACCGGTGTGTGTGTTTGTCTTTTTTTTTAAGTAAAAACTAATTTAAATTATTTTCAGAAATGCTGTCTTGAATAATTTTGTAGATGTTGAACAACACTATGCAAAACATTAAAATTTCTTTGTTTAAAAGAGCATTTATTGTACAGTAGTTTGTTTTGGGCATGTTTTATGTTTGAGTTTTTTGTTAAATAAGTTCTATTCTATTCACATAATAAATGTTTACTCAGCAGAGGTAAAAAGTAATACTGACAATAATTCACATTAGCCTTTAAAGAACCTTGACCAAAAGACATTTTTCATCTTATTTTGTTCACTTCTGCTTAGTTGAGAAAGTCCCAATTGTTCCTTTAGGACTAAGGCATTACCATCTGGTTCCCACTGAAAACCCATTCGGGGCCCGTTAAACCCATACAAAAAGGCCTAATATCTGGGGAGATACAACAGTATGCAAGTTTACGTATCTGCCACATATCCAATATGTTTCTGGTGCTATACGGGGAGATCTCATCTTTAACAGATCTTAGTACAGGATATCCCACGCATACCCATCTGTGATAGATCCTAGTATTGGATATCTTCTGGATACCCATCCATAATAAATCCTAGTATTGGATATTTTCCAGATACCCATACATGAAAAATCCTAGAGTAGGATATTGTCTGGATATGTATATTTAACTGTACACTTGCATATTGTGTGTGTGTGTGTGTGTGTGTGTGTGTGTATGTGCGTGTGTGTGTGTGTGTGCAAGGGGTTATGGAGAACAAGATCTGTGAGTTTGGTGGTCCTATCACTGCGTTTAGTTGGAAATCCTAACCCCAATTTGTTAAAATACAAATACCCATAATTCATAGGGAGAACGTAGGACGGACAGGAATCTCATAAATTGCGGTCAGGGAGTTATGGAGAACAAGATCTGTGAGTTTGGTGGTCCTATCACTGCGTTTAGGTGGAAATCCTAACCCTAATTTGTCCAAATACAAATACCCATAATTCATAGGGAGAACGTAGGACGGACAGGAATCTCATAAATTGCGGTCAGGGAGTTATGGAGAACAAGATCTGTGAGTTTGGTGGTCCTATCTCTGCGTTTAGTTGGAAATCCTAACCCTTGGTCAAAATACCATAATCCAAAAAAAAAGTGTTGGGAAAGTGTTGAAAGTTCCGATCAGCTCTGCAAGGTGCTGGCCAATATCTTTAACACCTCATGCCCTGTAGACAATAATAATAATAATAATAATAATAATTGTCTAATCTTGTCATCTGCGTATGTTTCCCATACACAGACGAAATTCGTCTCTGCATTTAACCCAACCACCTACCAGGTGGTGCAGTGAGCAGCCATAGAAGGCGCTCGGGGAGCTGGAGAAATAGGTGTGCACTCATAGACACCCCAAGGTGTGTAGTGGCCGGGACGCGAACCCGCGTCCTTCGGGTCCCAAGTCAAACGCCCTAACCACTACACCATCTTGGCTCCCATGCCCTGTAGACAGATCCCGTCTGCCTGAAGACCACACCACCATCATCCCAGTCCAAAAAAGCTCTACAGTAGCCGTGTTTCCATCAAGGTTTCTAGGTGCGCATTTTGAAGTAGCGCAGCAGAAAAGCTTAATGGAAACGGCAAAATGCGAGGTTACTTCCTGAAATACGCTAAAAAGTTTATACGCTCGCTTGAGGTGGTTTTTGGGATGTTCGGAAATGAGCAGATGCGCACAACGACAGATGGAAACACATTTTCCGACTCATTTCTGACGTAGCGAACATTCACGTCACGTGACGTTCAGCTTTTTCCGCTCCGGACAACATGTAACATCGCTAAAACTAGTTTGCATGACAGAATAAATACAACTCGCCTGATAGCAACACATACCTGAAATATTCTCTCCATTTTGACGAGATGTGTGGCCGGGTTCTGTTTTCAACTGCTACTTCCTGTTTACTGTAGACATGCGCAGTGCTGACGTCTGACGTAATGACGCTGACGTCTGACGTAATGACGCTGTGCGCGGCTTGGAAGAAGTGCTTCAAGCCAGTAGATGGAGAAACACTTCTGATCTGCATTAATTTGTATTTACATATTTGCGAGGTAGCTCAAATTTCGCAATTAAAATGGATGGAAACACAGCTAGTGACTGCTCTGAATGACTGTTGGCCAGTGGCCCTCACCCGATAGTCGCTAAATGCTTCGAAAAACTGTTCATGACCCACATCAAAACAACCATCATCAACAAGGACCCTCGAGTATGCATACTGTGAGAACCAATCAACAGAGGATACCATCTCCTCTGTGGTCCACACTGCTCTCACCCACCTGGAACAGAAGGACTCATACACCCATATGCTCTTTGTGGACTTCACATCTGCCTTCAAAATCATGATCCCCCAAACCCTAATGGACAAATTACTAACACTAGGACTAAGCCCCTCCATTTGCAACTGGTTCCTTGACTTCTTAACTAACAGACTTCAGTCAGTGATGATCCACAACTTCTCCTCTTCCACCATAACCCTCAGCACTGGCTCTCCTCAAGGATGTGTGTTGAGCCCTCTCCTGTTCACTCTGCTCACATATGATTGTGCAGATACCCATCCAGGTTGATAGACAAACTATCCACACTTGGACTAAGCCCCTCTATTTGTAACTGGGTCTTAGACTTCTTAACAAACAGACCACAGTCCGTGAAGATCCACAACTTCTCCTCCTCCACCATCACCCTCAGCACTGGCTCTCCTCAGGGATGTGTGCTGAGCCCTCTTCTGTTCACTCTGCTCACATATGATTGTACAGCCACACATCCAGGCTGTCATATTGTTAAGTTTGCAGATGATACAGCTGTGGTGGGATGCATCACAGATAATGATGAATCCAGCTACAGACAGGAGGTGGAACATCTGGAGAGCTGGTGCAAAGAGAACAACCTTCACATGAATGTGAAGAAGACGAAGGAGATGATTGTGGACTTCAGAAGGAACAAACACACCCACACCCCACTGTATATAGGTGGATCTGCGGTGGAGGTGGTCTCCAGCTACAAATACCTGGGTGTACACATGAATGATAACCTCAGCTGGAGCAACAACACCACCAGCCTGATCAAGAAAGGTCATCAGAGACTCTACTTCCTCAGACGGCTGAGACGAGCCGGTCTGAGAAGCTCAGTCCTCACCTCGTTCTACAGGTGTGCAGTGGAGAGCGTCCTGTGCTCCAGCATCAACGTGTGGCATGGAGGCTGCACAGTTGCAGAGAGGAAAGCTCTACAAAGAGTGGTGAAGGCTGCACAGAAGTCTGTGGGAGTCAGTCTCCCCACCATCACAGACATTTACACCTCCAGATGCAGAAAAAGAGCCACCTGCATCATGAAAGACCTCACTCACCCAGCACACTCACTCTTTGCACCACTCCCCTCGGGACGGAGGTTGAGGAGCATCAAATGTAGAACCACTAGACTGAGGAACAGCTTCTACCCTGAGGCTGTCAGACTCATGAATAAATAAATAATAAGAATAAACACTGCAAAATGTCACATCAT
>JBBPBX010088479.1:0-14487 GCA_038048925.1 Garcialebias charrua
CACACCTGCAAGTCTCCGTTATCGGACAGTCTGAAGAAACCAGACAAACTGGAGAAGTGCTGCATCGTTTTCATTAAAGCATTTTATTTTTCTTTATTCATTTTTTTTTTTACAAGAAAACAAAATATCCACAACGATCATTGTTTTTCTACTATCAAGTTATTGTATCGTATGATGACATAAATAACCTCCAGTATATCTTGTAACGGTAATACAGAAGCCGGTTCATGTGAACCTTCAAATACACAACATGGTTGTGACTCAGTCAGTTTTACACACGTTGACTGATAATGTGGTGTGGTAGTTGCTGAGACTGATCCACAACACATACATTGAGTGCTACCAGACTGATCAAGAACTTTGTTACAATTTTGCAATTATCAACTTGGATTCAACTCGGTTAGCAACTTATCTTATGAACCGTTTACCAGATTTAACAAAACTTCCAGGAATATATCTGTGGAGCCAAGCCAATTTAACATGGCCGCCATTGTCAACTGACCTTAGAAAACTCTAAAAGAACTATAATTAAAGCAATTTTACATACAGTATACTGTGCTAAAATGTATTGTGGTAGTAGCTGAGACAGTCACATGTGCTATACACACTGGATAACATCTCTGCTTAAAGTCTTTAGCAGTATATTCTTGTTTCAACCCTTTTGGGCTGTTAGCAAAACATCTATTGAATCACTGGATGAGTTTTAATAAACCTTTCAGAAAGTAACCATTGGATGTACATCTACAGCTGATTACTTATGACCAAAATGTCTGTCATTTTTCAACAGAAGATTATTTTAGTTTAAAATCTGGTATGATTAGTGGTGAGCGCCCTGCACTTCTGCACTGAATGCTTGGCTTTTAATTATTCATCTTTAAAGAGAGAAACAAAAAGCAGCAATCCCATGACACTTTGAAAGAAAAGCTATTATTTCACAGTATTTGTGTAATTTTAGGGAATAAGGAAATATATATACCAGTATTTTTTTTATTTTTTCCCCCAATCTGGAGTTTTTATGAGACCACTTCCAGATCAACCACCTCCAGATCAAGGAGCAAAAATAAGGCCTCTTTTTCAGTCAAATCTGCACATGAAACAGTGGCCGAGTACCAAGGTTTTATTTATTTATTTATTTGATATATATTTTTAATAATAATTTTTAATTGTTTATTTCCCATAAAACTCTCCTACTAAAAATATAAATTTCTATGGTTTAATATTATTATTATTATTTTATTTGCTTTTACTGAACCAAATGGACTGCCAGCTACAGAAGCAGAAGCTGGAATGCGTGCATGTAGCAGTTCAACATGTATGTGAAATTGCTTTATTGTACTAAACATTTATTTGTGCAAAATGTACTCGGTAAGAGTTTTTGCTCTTTAAATCCAAACTAAAACTTTTTTCGGACAAGATTAGAGGTGGAACTCTGCAGCAATGGCAGGAATGACGTGGTAAGTGGAAGACAATCTTGGTCATTTTTACAGAGTAGCTCAAATGTAAAAAGCAAAACTAACATAAAAAAACAAAAGTATAGAGATAGACGTGAAATAAATTAATTAATAAAACCATTACTGAAAGGAATTCATTATTTTATGATAAACAGAATTTATTATGGGATTTCCCTATGATCAGTTTTCTCTTAAGACAAATTAGTTACAATTCTGACGAAAAAAATTAAAATTATAAATAAATTATAAATAAATAAAATTAAAAACATTTAGACTTTGTCCGGAATGACTGTGTTTACTGACAGCACCAAATAATGAACAAAAAAATAAAAACACAGGACAAAAAGAAGTGTGAGGCTGATTTTTCACTACAAGAACGTCTGAGGGTTAAAATATTTTGTGTTGACACCTTTTTAAGACTCACGTGATTTCTGTACACATTATTTTTCCTGACTACTGCATTTCTAAGGATGTGCATGTGTGACTTGCATATGCTGGTGTGTCTCTTTACGAAGATGAATGTGCTCATCTTTAAGTGGCCTTGAACAGCACAGTTAATAGCCTCTCCTTTACTATAGAGCAGCTGAATAAAGTGGCTCTAATGGCACCAATACATCTGCTGTGGCGTCGTTTAACGAACTAGCTCAGAGAATGGAGGACGGTGAGATGAGAGGTGGTGAGAATGAGATAAAAACAGATGTGGACATCAGACGTAGATATTCAGCAATAGAGGAGGATGTTCTGAGCTAATGGGTTTCATCAGCTTGGTCATTTTCTGGTTTTACAAGGTTAGATTGTTATAAACGTGTAACAAATGTATCTTAACTAGATCTAATTAAAAACTATGTTGATGTAATGATGCATCTTAAGGCAGAAAGACAATTTATTTCTAATATCATGCCACTTATACTGCACCCAAGCAATTTTTCCCCTTTTTGCCGTTATTCACCACTTTTATTGTCTGTCCAACAGATCTCACTGGTAAATGAGTCTTCGAGGCTCAATGTGACTTATCTGTTTAAATAAAAGGTTGAACGAATTAATTAATTTTAGAATTAGCACCTTGAATAGATGATATGTTCATTCATGCTTATTTTTCCTTTAGGAAAGGTAAATATAATATTTTTAAATATGCATGATGACACTTTATGCATTTTGGTAGCGACTGACATCCAACTTTTTTTTAAAGTGAGCACTCACAAAAGCATTATTTAGTTCATTCTCTCTGTCAATGGGAAAAAACAATGAATGTGCAAAGCCGTAATACACTTTGAAACATACTGAAAAATCTCCTTTACCTTTTGTTTTCCACAAAACATAACTAAGTTTAATCATTTCCATTTCTTCATTCCAACTCATAATATTTGTTTTCTTCTTATAGCTGATCCCAACAGTGGATGCTTATCTGATTGAATGCTGCACTGGTTAGTAGCCAGTGCATATTTCAGTCTGACAGAGCAGTGGGGCTCTGCCAGCAGGAACTTTGTTGGCCCTGTGTCCAGTTGCAGCTTTCTGATTGCTCTTTGTACCCTCCTTTATATTTAGGATGTACAGACTTCCTGCTACATCTCAGTTGTCATCAACATCACCTCAGTTCTCACCTCGTTCTACAGGTGTGCAGTGGAGAGCATCCTGTGCTCCAGCATCAATGTGTGGCATGGAGGCTGCACAGTTGCAGAGAGGAAAGCTCTACAGAGAGTGGTGAAGGCTGCACAGAAGTCTGTGGGAGTCAGTCTCCCCACCATCACAGACATTTACACCTCCAGATGCAGAAAAAGAGCCACCTGCATCATGAAAGACCTCACTCACCCAGCACATTCACTCTTTGCACCACTCCCCTCGGGACGGAGGTTGAGGAGCATCAAATGTAGAACCACTAGACTGAGGAACAGCTTCTACCCTGAGGCTGTCAGACTCATGAATAAATAAATAATAAGAATAAACACTGCAAAATGTCACATCATGTTGATACTGATCTGTTTCTTGTTGCTGCGTTCATCTGTGACCATCTGCTCATAATGACTCATGTTCGTGCTGCTGTTTATAATGATGTTTTTCTACTACATTAGGGCTTAGTGTATTACTAGCTGATGTCTCTCTTAGTTAATCCTAGATGTTATTATTGTTTTTCTCTTGCATTTGTTGTTGGATGTAACTGGGACCCTGTGTACATAATCTCGTTTTCATCACATGCACTACATGCGGTGCAAATGACAATAAAGACTCTCTGACTCTCTGACTCTGAACATGTTTCACTCTTCAGTGCATACATTGTTGAAGACCAAACAATGATTCACTTTTTCCAGTGACTTGTTTGGTACACAAAGTAAAACAAACATTCAAAACCAATTATTGCAACCGCCTGATTTGGTATGAACAAAGCTTTTGTAAAATTAATAGAACTCAACAACAAAACGAATGTCAATACATAGTTCCCAATAGACCGTACCAGAAACTGGTCCTACTAGAAAACCACCATGCTAGTAGGATACATGTAACCAGTTTAATATGTGCATAGCATTACGAGAGGTTCATTTATTTTGGGGGATTTAATAAATCAAATTATATAAATATTATATATCAGAGAAATTAGAACAGATTAAATTATTTGACATGATTGTTTTGTCCAGTGGTTACATTTAACATTGCCTTTTGTTGGCCCTCCGGCTCAGCAATGTTATTTTTAGAACAGAAGTGATGTACTGTACTGAAGTATTGATCAATCACGTTAGCATCAATATCTGACACTAATGTTCATAGAAAACATTGCTGTATGTTCTCAGTCATCCAGGGCATGGCACATTTAAAAAGATGAAGCAACTGACTTTTGTTCTGTAGCTGAATACATGTGGAGTTCCAACTGCATGAGGTTGGTATCAATATCATTAATACTTGGATTGATCCATTTATCCCTACATACACAGACGGAAAAAGTCAGATCAAATGCAACATAACTGTTCAGACTGCAGTGTCTTTGAAAAACATCAGATATGTATCTGATTCAGCACCGCATTTGAAAAAGACCTTGGCCAGAATTTAAAATAAACTGGATTTATCACAATCAGACTGTCCTGAACAGAAATCTGATATGGGTCGCATAGGGCCAAAAAAAAAGAAAAAAAACAACAAAAAAAAGGTTTGGGTCACATTTGCTTGCAGTGTGAAGTTAAGTTAACTTTTGCCAAAGTTTTAACATCTTGAACTACTGGTAGATTAGATTGACCCTAAGAGATAATCACCCGTAGAAGTAAAACATTTACTGGATTTCATTAAAAGTCATCCAATGGTTCATGAAGTATTGTGGTATAAAACAAAGTTGCAAAATTGCTGACATTTTAGGCAAATACATTGCTCAATAAGCAGTGCTCAAAGTATGTTTAATTAAAGACTAGCTGCTACGACTACTCGAAATTTCAGTAAGTAAAAGTGATTGAAGCAAGAGATAATTTGGTTTGTGCTAAGGTTAATTGTCAACAGCACACAACGAGTTATACATCCAGCTATACATCCAATATACATCCAACTGTAGATCTAAGGTTTACTATGAGAGATTCAATAATATCTGTGTAGCTGTTCATGAGATACTTTAGTAAGAAACACACACACATAAACGCACAAGCAATGTTTATTGACTCCCACATTTGAGCAGTGGGCAACAATGAACAGTCAGTAGCCTCCTCTGTAGGCTTTATTATTGAAAAAGTGCCCTTGCTCTTCATGCTTCTTTAGTTTAGAATTTAATTAAAATACAGAAAAAGAATAGAGGATCACGCAATCCAAACTTAATATACCTTACTTTTGAAAAGTCTTATAAATGCAGATTGATAAAAACCTGTATAAGAGCTGAACACTACATGATTTAAGATTTTTTTTTTAAGTGCATCTTGTTGAACATATAATGTAACACAAACGCTCAAGTCCCCATCATTTTGAATAGTAGGTTTTGCTGAATTAACAGCAGGCGTCCATGAGGGTGTGAAATATTTACAACAGAACCATCTTTGCATGGCCATCATGGCAGATGAAGTCAGAAACATTTCTTTGTTGCCATGGCAAACTTCTGCTGAGCGTGAGTAACACTTGGCTGTTGTCTTTCATGCAACCCTCACCTAACAAAAATGAATTACTAAAAACACTACAAAGCAGTAGGGATGGGACAGATCCGATCCAGTATCGGTATCGGTATCCGATATCAGCATTATTTAAGTATCGGATATCGGATCCAACCTGCCGATATTTTTCCGATACCAGCTTCAAAGAGCACTTGTGTTCAATCACATTCTGTGACTGCCCTTTTTAACATGGTATGAGTTAAACCTAATGAAGATACTCTTAAGCCTTACAATAGGGAACCCACTGACTTTAACAGCACACAGGACAGGAGGCAAGTATACCACACACATGTCCTCCTTACTCATGGTGCAGCTGAAAAAAAAAACTAAAAAAGCGCTAAGCATGATGGGAAAGACAACACAGCCACTCCCCTTAACCACTAAGAGAGTGGGTTTTGTTGTCTTACCCATTATAACCAATAGTTATAACCAATAGTTTGTCCAGCTAAAGCTGAAAAAACTAAAAAAACGCTAAGCATTATGGGAAAGACAACAAAATCCACTCTGGCTGTGTCTCAATTCAGGGGCTGCATCCTCATGAGTGCGCATTTGTCGGCCGCATACGTCATTGCCCCGCGCGGAGGACTGTCCCAATTCGAAGACTCCTCCTCATGCGGCCGAGGAATGCGGCCTACTTCCTGCCGAAATCGAAGGATGCATTCGTGGAACCTTCAAGACGGAGGCTATCCCAGAATTCATAGCGCCAGCAGAGATTTTGCGGGGGGGTGGGACTTTCTGCGTGCAGGGTCGGGGCTGCTGCGTGTTGTTGAGTCATCAGCTGTTCTGACAACAACCTCAGCGCGAATATTCATTCAACCTTTATTTAGTCATCTCAAACAACCTCAGCGCAAATATATCTCATTAAAATTTAACTACAGAAACGACAAAAAAAAAAATGTGTTAGCTGAATATATATTAGTGTTTAGTGTAAAACTTATTTTACGTTTGTCTTTTATTGGATAAAAAAAAGGAGTTTCACAAACTCCTTCTTTTTAATCTCAGTCCTCATTTTTTTATCCAATAAAAGACAAACGTAAAATAAGTTTTAACCGTACCGAGTGAGATTCGAACCAGCTTCGAGAAAAGTATTTCTGCGCCAATCGTGGGATGCTTAACAAGTTGAGCTACTGGACAACTTGCTTTTCACAGGTCCACTCTGAGTTTTAACAGATCGCCCCTCGTTCTTAACAAAAAGTAAACTCAGAAACACTATACAGTATATACATGTATTCAGCTTAGTAATATATTTTAGCAGCGTCCCTTCTCTTTCCACACACACACCAAACGCGCACACAAGAACTTCCCACCCATTTCAAGAGAACGCCCCACCCACTTCAAGGCCGGCAAACCTGAAGGCTAGACCGTCCCATTTCAGCAGTTTCGTCAAGCCCACCCGGCCTTGTGAGTGCGTGGCCTACTCGCCCCAGCTAGGCTGGGTCCTCATGAGGATGCAGCCCCTGAATTGAGACACAACCTCTTAGTGGTTAAGGAGAGTGGCTGTGTTGTCTTTCCCATCATGCTTAGGACTTTTTTAGTTTTTTTCAGCTGCACCATGAGTAAGGAGGACATGTGTGTGGTATACTTGCCTCCTGTCCTGTGTGCTGTTAAAGTCAGTGGGTTCCCTATTGTAAGACTTATGAGCGTCTTCATTGGGTTTATCTCACACAATGTTAAAATGAATAGTTTGGGTACGAAAGTTTCATTATACAGAGTCACATACCTGAACAGTATTGGATCGGAAAAGTATCGGTATCGGTCGATACTCAGTTATGAAGTATCGGTATCGGATCGGAAGTGAGAAATGTGGATCGGTGCATCCCTACAAAGCAGTCCAAGCATAAAAAGCATTGAAAATTGTATGCCACAAGCTAAATTAAATTACGGTATAATTTCTTCAGTGTTACATTTTAGGCATCTTAATGATTGATAATCTGCTCCGGCTGTCTCATGTAGGGCTACCCCTGACATTTTGTACACAAGTAGTATCTATAAACTGAATGAGACAAATCAAAGAATATAATCATTAGGTATTCTCAAGTGACCAGGGGCATTCATATCAAATTATCTGCCTATCTGTCTAACAGAGTCAGAACGTCAAGTTGTGTCAGCACAGCCATCCCTGAGCCAACCGTAGAACAAAGGATCAAATCTGTGTTCCAGTCATGTTGATTACTGACAATCAGGCATGAGTTAAGAGAAGCTCAAACAAATTATAAGCAAACACATGCTCTTTGGCACACAAAGACAATTCAGCTACAGCAAACACAGCTGTGGTTGTCCGTCTTGTTTGGTGCCATGAGATGAATGCTTGTATCCACTTCAGGTTTATGCAAAGTCAGCATTTAATCTGTTATTGTAAGCATGTTGTACCAGCATGTACCATCATGGTAAGAATAAGCTGTAGAAGGCCTGTTTATTGTTTTTCCCCCAACAAAATAATACTATAAAGGAATCTTGGACCGATGAAGTCCTTTGGATGAAGGATGAAAAGTTTCAACAACCTGGATTACCGGTAACCTGGATTATTGAGCATGAACTTTGATGTTTTGAACCACTCTGGCATGGCTGCCTCAGAGGAGTCAACAGGGACGAGGGCTGACTCCAGAAACCATCTTACCAACATCAAACTGGTTGGCCCAGTATATTAGTGTGCTGCTTGTGGGATTGAGGTTGTGGCTCTTTGGATTGATGAAGTCTTTTGGATGAAGGATGAAACATTTCAACAACGGAAAAAAAAAAGAGAAAACATTCAGAGGACCTGACTTAACTTTGTTGGACTACAATGGAATGGTGACTTGTAGATGATTATAACATGCCATTGAAACCCTTTTTTAGACTGATGGACAGTAAGAACTGCTTCTCTAAAATAAAAAAAATAAAAAACACCATTACTCTTGAAGGAATGTGTATATTGTTCAGTTTATTGTTTATTCACACACAATAATCCACTGCCTTGCACGCTAAAGTTTTAAACTCTTGTGCAATTGGTTAGTTCTTAAGCTATATGCTGTGGATAGTCCGCAGCTACTACCAACACCACAATAAAGCTTACATTTTATAAAAATGATGGAGTTATAGACATGTTTATTTGCTGACGTCCCTCAGCTGAAGCGACCATGTTGAGTCAGCTTGAAGCTAAACATTTATTAATTATAAAGTACATCTAGGGAGTACTTTCTAAGATTGGCATTAAAATCTCCCCAGTGGTTTATGGAAAAAAATGTTAACGAACAAACTGAGTTCATGGACAGTTAATGTCAACGTTTCAAACAAAAGCTTTTTTACAATCTATTAACGCTTGAAGTTTGTGTTGGAAAGGACTCTATGGAAAAGTTGAACAGCCATTCATTCAGCCTTTATTTAGACAGGTTAATCCCATTGAGCCTCAGGAACTCATTTACAAGAGACCCGATTTCTTAACAGAGTGATGACAACAGTGAAACAACAAAGACAAAAATAGAAAATCATGAAGGATGCGTACAAATTAAGATTTTTTTATTTTAGCTACGATGGACATTTTGATTCAAGTTGACTCAACCAAAACCTTAGTTGAAAATGTACATCCAATTATCCCAAACCCACCCAGAGAAAAGAAATGTTCTCCCTTTTCATTAAAACTCATCCAGTGGTACATAAGGTATTTTGCTAACGGAATACCGTGAAACAGTCACTTGCATCGTTATCCTATGTTCATGGTTATCCTATTTTCATGGTTATCCTATTTTCATGGAAGCAGGTCACTGCTTGGTAAAATATTGTTACTTTTTATTCAAACTTGAAAATATACAAAGCTGTTTTGTTATTTTAAGAAAATCTCCAAAACATCAATATATTTAAAAGTAGGTTAAGCTATTGCTGCAAAATTCAGTTTCATCAGGCACTCAAGACTCATGTAAATTTGATGAAATTTCATGAAAAGGTTGTCTTTATCAAAAAGACTGAAAACTAAAATGATTTTGCTTGAAAAAATCTCTAAGCTTTAAGTGAAATGAAGGATATACTTAAATGGGCAATAAAACGTTGTGCCTTCTGTGACATTACGACAAATATGAACTTTAAAAAAGAAGAAAATGACTAAACATTACATTGGTGCCGGTTTATTCTAAGAACAATCTTAAAGTGTGTTCTAATAACGGTGAGCATGAAGTAAGAAAAACTGCCAGCCTCTCGTTCTTTCTACTTTTGTTAGTTTGCTCTCAGTCACATGCCCTTTTCTGCGTGAGTAAGTGTGTCTGACTGATTTAATGAAAAGGAAGTAAATATTTAGGAGGGAGGTGGAGAAAGGCACGGGAGCAAGCTTTCGATGATGAAAGGGAGGGGAAGGATTATGTTAATGTGTCCAAACAAGTAGGGCCAAAGCTTGCAACAGGAAGTGAAACAAGACAAAGAAGATGTTGCAGGAGAAAGGACAAACTAAAAGAAAGAAGAAATGAAACCGTACAGCATGAAAGGAATGAGAAAGTCCTAGAGAAAAAGGTTTCCTGTGGTCAGAGGGCAGAGAAAAGAGAGATGCAAGGGTAGAGGGAAGAACAGATGAAGCACCACAGAGACGAAGGGAATGAGGTCCTAATCTCCACAGCTCCTGCGGTCACAGCTGCTCTGTGATTGGCTGAAACAGTGGAGAGTGGTAGATTAAACTGCAGTGTTTTTCAACCTTTTTTGAGCCAAGGCACAGTGTTTTCATTGAAAAAAATCCCGAGGCACACCACCAACCAAAATTGTAAACATAAAGATACACTGTATCAGCCTATATTAAATATAAAGTCATTCTTATCCAAGTGTCTTGAATAGGAATGAAATTAACACAAAAATGTATTTTTATCATATTTTATATTTCTTATTTCAAATTGCACTTAACATGTCTTCAAAAATACACCCGAACAGTACCACAACAATGTTGTCTTAAATTTAAAGAGGTTGTAGAAGGGGGGGCTTTTTTTGATAATTTCCAAGGCACACCTGACGATCACTCGCGGCACACTAGTGTGCCTAGGCACAGTGGTTGAAAAACACTGGAAGGACAGAGGGGCTACTACGTACTGGTTTATGACTGAGGCCCTGTTTACACGGACACGGTGGGGGGAAACATAGGTTTTTTCGTATATTAATTATAGAGGAAAAGATCTATGTTGACACAGACGAATTCTGTGTTTACATGTGTGGCATTACTCATGCCCTGAGAGCATGAATAAATTAACAACAACGCCACCCTGGGAATTTCACCCAGAGAATAATACCTTATTGCTTTTAAGGCCACGCAGGTTCGCTTTGCACTGATTAAAACATCCGGGACAACTGTTCAAAAATAACAATGATAATTTATTTACAGTTACCTTAAAACATTCTTAATTTACATCATGTTCAACATTCTTTTTTTTTAATTATTTCATTCATTTTATCCCAACTAACAGACCCAACAACCCTTTAAACGACATTAAATTACTTCAATAAATACATACAGGTTACTTCAATAAATACAGCTTTGCACAACTATACAGTTCACCCTTCACTGGTTCTGGCACTCTCGACATGCCGTAGAAGGGCAAGTGGCCGCACTGACGTCACACTCTACGTGCCACTGCAAGGGGAACACAGCTGACGACACCACAGTCCATGTTCATAAAGCAGCAGTCTCCGGAAACAGAGCAGCAGTAGTCCCGATGTGGGGAGACCTGCTGGTCCTCACAACCATATACACACACACACACGTACACACACATCCTCGTAGCCGGAGGGAGGGAAGAAGCCCAGCACCACAGCGCTCTACCGTGCAGCAGTCAAACAGCCCGTACCACACTCAATGACTGGTTGCCTTTACGGCCAAAACCCGTGGGACACCATGACGGTCAGAACCCACGGCACCAGCCACACGGCGAAGTGTGAAGACGACCCTGTCTGCCCGCATGCAGAGCAGCTGCTCTTATACCACGCCCACTCTAACAACCAGACATTCGCACCTGGAACCCATCAGCCTGATCAGGCATCATTCTCTACTGCTACATTCTACCTCCACCTTTTGTATCGGCGACCCGACGATAATCCATTAAAACTGATCCCATCAGCTCCTAAGACCAGAGGTAAAATCTCAAAAACCCCTGAAGGGAAACCAACACGTGGCAGCCACCATTTCATGACTCCACAAACTTTAATTACTAGGACCAAGCATCCACAGGTCCAACCAAAGCGGTAGCACCTCAGTGCTCCTCAAAAACACGTGGCAGCCATCATCTCATGACTCCACAAACCTTATTACCGGAAGCTATCCAACACTTCCACCAACTGGTCTTTAACAGTCCCAGTCGAACACGTGGCAGCCATCATGTCATGACTCCACAAATTTAAGAAGCTATCCCAAAATCCGGACATTATAAGAGGGAGCTCCTGAAGACTCTCTCCCCCCCAAGTGACCAATCCAAAGAAATGCTTGGGCAGCCACCTCACATGCTCTCATCCACCACTTCATTCAACCTTATACCCATCCTACCCCTAAAGATGGACACTTCCTATCTCTAGGCACAAAATCAATCTCGCTGCTTCAGGGAGACTGGACATAGGAGGGCATAAGGCAATACTGAAGAAGTAGACCGTTGCATCTAAGCCGGCCTGCCCCAGTCTTAACTGTTCATGGTCAACTCTTTTAAGTTCCTGAATTTCTGCCATAACGACCAGTTTCATCCACCCACCACTTTAAAGATTTGCTGAAACCACCACTGCTCTGCTTCCGGACCGGCCAATCTGCACACAAAACACAAAAAAACATAAACCAAAGAAAAAACAAAACACACAAAACACCAATACTGTAAATTTCAAACAACTACTGGTCCCGGATGTTCATAAAAAGCAAATGCAAACACCCTTCCAGCAACGCCAAAAATGTGGCATTACTCATGCCCTGAGAGCATGAATAAATTAAGTTTAACAACGCCACCCTGGGAATTTCACCCAGAGATAGTACCTTATTACTTTAAGGCCACGCAGGTTCGCTTTGCACTGATTAAAACATCCGGGACAACTGTTCAAAAATAACAATGATAATTTATTTACAGTTACCTTAAAACATTCTTTATTTACATTATGTTCAACATTCTTTTTTTAATTATTTCATTCATTTTATCCCAACTAAATAACAGACCCAAAAACCCTTTAAACGACACTAAATTACTTCAATAAATACATACAGGTTACTTCAATAAATACAGCTTTGCACAACTATACAGTTCACCCTTCACTGGTTCTGGCACTCTCGACATGCCGTAGAAAGGGCAAGTGGCCGCACTGACGTCACACTCTACGTGCCACTGCAAGGGGAACACAGCTGACGACACCACAGTCCATGTTCATAAAGCAACAGTCTCCGGAAACAGAGCAGCAGTAGTCCCGATGTGGGGAGACCTAAAGAAAGTTAATTAATAACTACTCTCCATATAGCTGCCACAAAATAAAGCTTACAATGACAATTGTTTCCTTACCTGCTGGTCCTCACAACCATATACACACACACACACACACGTACACACACATCCTCGTAGCCGGAGGGAGGGAAGAAGCCCAGCACCACAGCGCTCTACCTATAATCACACAGACTTATCATTTCTGACCCACAATCAGCTATAGTACAACGAGAGAAAGAACACCTACCGTGCAGCAGTCAAACAGCCCGTACCACACTCAATGACTGGTTGCCTTTACGGCCAAAACCCGTGGGACACCATGACGGTCAGAACCCACGGCACCAGCCACACGGCGAAGTGTGAAGACGACCCTGTCTGCCCGCATGCAGAGCAGCTGCTCTTATACCACGCCCACTCTAACAACCAGACATTCGCACCTGGAACCCATCAGCCTGATCAGGCATCATTCTCTACTGCTACAAATAAATGAAATGAAAGTTTGTAAACTGCCAGAAAACGCCATAGAAGAAGAAGACCAGTTTAGTTTTCTTCCCGGAAGTGGGCGTGTACCATCTTGGTGCGCAAATACTCTTCTTTCTTTCTGCGAAAGCTTCCGGTTTGAACGTGACGTCGTCGTCTTCGTGTTTTCACTTTTTACGTCGTAAATTAATCAAACAGCACCGTCTCGCTGTTTGTCAACATGGGTTTCTCGGGGAAACGCTCCGAGCTTCCTCCGCGGTCTCTGTTGTTTACGTTCTGCTCGGTGTCACTCACTTCCGCTCCGTAACAATCGCCTCATCGCTAAAACTGCGGCGATGTGCGATGAGGAGGACAGCGGCTCCCGGGACGAGTGGACCCTGCTGCTCTGGACCTCCGTGGCCGTGGTGGTCCCGGTGGCCATCACGCTGTGGTGCAGCGCGCAGCGCCGCAAGCGCAAAACCTCCATGAAGGAGTTGTTCCGGCAGAGCAAGCACGGCTGGCACTACACGGACCTGTTCAACAAGCCCACCTACTGCTGCGTGTGCGAGCAGCACATCCTGCACGGGGCGTTCTGCGACTGCTGCGGCGTGTGCGCGGACGAGCGGTGCCTGCGGAGGGCCGACCGGAGCCTGCGGTGCAAGGAGATCGTGGCCCCGGCGGAGCGGCCCCAGCACGGCTGGGTGCGAGGGAACGTGCCGCTGGCCAGTTACTGCTGCGTGTGCGGGCAGCAGTGCGGGGGCCAGCCCAAGCTCTGCGACTTCAGGTTGGTACCATGGAGGCGAATTGTTGTGATTTATATTTGTCTGAACCAAAACTGAGTCTGTGCGTGGAGAGATGCGCTCCATCTTCCACAGGAAGCAGGAGCACGTGCAGCTGGCAAGGGTGTAGATTGGGGACCATGAACAGGGACATTTTTTAAAGCAATTTTGGGGGGGTCAGAAAAGTCACACTGAAATGTATTGCAAAATGTACAGAGGGAAGTTTATCCAAACTGCATGCATGTACTATACAGAATAATCAGCAATGATATTGATTTAAGTGGGTGGCATGCAT
>JBBPBX010088481.1:0-14486 GCA_038048925.1 Garcialebias charrua
AGTTACATCTCTCTGCTTCTTGTATATCTTTTTTGGAGCCGTGGGCCTGCTGCTAGCGGCTAGCTCTGTGCTAGCCTCCTCCGGCTCGTGGATGTTGACGTATTCCGCTTCGCAGTTGTTTGAACTTAACAACTGCTCCATTCCTCCTTCTATTTCCACCATCAAACAACTGGGACTTCTGCGTAGACCTCGTTACATCCATAGAAGCTCTCGAAAGAAAACTGTTTATTCTCAAGCGAACTCTGATTCGATTAGTGCTGTCTGGACTGAGAGACGTGTCGCACCTCGATGGCGTCATCAGAACGCTGCGTCTGTAGGCCTTTGTAGTCCTCTGCGCACGAAGTGGCGAGGAAAACGTGGAGTGGACTTCAGTCTGCTTAAACCGGTTCAAAAAGCTCCTATTCCAACTGGTATTAAATTAGAACTTTTCAATGTGCAGTCTCTTTCCAACAAGTCATGTTTAATTCATGATCACATTCTGGAGAAGAACTTGGACCTCATGTGTCTTACAGAGACGTGGCACCAACCAGAGGTGTTCAGTTCTCTGAATGAGGCGTGTCCCTCTGGATACAGTTATCTGCAGAGAGCCCGCAGCACTGGCCGCGGTGGTGGTCTGGCTGTAATTTATCGCAGTAATTTAAAATTGTCTCATCTGTCTTCTCAGGACTTTTCCTCTTTTGAATGTCTGGCTTTCAGCTTCAAAGCCCCACTCCTGATGAATGTTATATTAATTTATAGACCTCCCAAACCGCATGTTTCATTTAACTCAGAGATGCATGACCTTCTCACTTTTTTCTGCACCTCCCCTGTGAAGACTATTTTTCTTGGCGACTTAAATATCCACGTGGACAATTCTTCTTCACCTCTGGCAACAGATTTTAAGTCTCTTCTGGACTCTCTTAATCTCACTCAACATGTTGACGCCCCTACGCACAGCAGGGGGCATACTCTGGATTTGGTGATTACAGACACTGTACTCATCAATAACTTATCTGTATATGACCTGGGTGTCTCAGACCACAGGGTCATCTCCCTGGAAGTGCCTTCATCTTCGCCTGCTTCAAATCCAAAACGACCCATCCAGTTCCGTGACCTTAAAAACATTTCCCTTGATGTTCTGTCTGCTGATCTTCACACCCTGACCGCTGTCAATCATTCATCTGCAGATGACTCTGTGGATTACTACAACCAATCTCTTCGGGAGCTCCTGGACCTACACGCCCCCTTAAAGACAAGACTGGTGTCTTTCTCGCGCTCAGCTCCTTGGTACACTGATGAGCTGCGCAAGATGAAGGCAACTGGCCGTGCTATTGAGAGACGTGTAAAATCATCTGGTCTGTCTGTGCATAAGCAGGCATATAAAGAACATCAGAAAGCATACGCCTATTCTCTTAAAGAAGCACGCTCCAAATATTATTCTAACATCATCAACACCTGCCCTGGAAACTCTAAACAGCTCTTCTCCACAATCACTCGTCTGCTTAATCCCATTAAGCAAACTCTTGAGGACTCTGCTCAAAAATGCGACCTGTTTCTTTCATCTTTTAAAACCAAAGTTGACACTATCAGATCTCAGCTCCACAACCTCCCCGTTCTCAGTGTGCCACCCACCCGTCTGCATTCTGGGACCCTAAACAGCTTTGACGAAGTTGTTCAGAGTGAGGTGGAGGCCATCATCAAGAAAATGAAGCCTTCATCCTGCGCCCTGGATCCTTTCCCCTCGTCTCTCATAAAAACCAATCATTCTGCAATAGGCCCACTTATCACTCAAATAATAAATCAGTCTCTACAATCTGGTCATGTTCCACTGCCTCTAAAAACCGCCATCATTAGGCCTCTTCTGAAAAAATCTAATTTGGATCCCGACATTTTTTCTAATTACCGCCCAATTTCACACCTCCCTTTTCTGTCTAAAGTGCTGGAAAAAGCTGTTGCTGCTCAGCTGCAGGATCACCTACAACAACACTCCCTGTATGAGAAGTTCCAGTCTGGATTCAGGGCAGCTCACAGTACAGAGACTGCATTGCTGAGGGTTACCAATGATGTCCTCTTGGCTGCTGACACTGGCTCTCCCTCCATCCTTGTCCTCCTTGACCTCACTGCAGCCTTCGACACTGTGGACCATAGTATCCTCCTCCACCGTCTTCATGTGGAGGTCGGTCTCTGCGACACAGTCCTGGACTGGTTCAAATCTTTCCTCTCCAATAGGCTGGAATGTGTTAGTCTTGGCAACGCCACGTCCCAGACAGTTTGTGTCTCCTGTGGTGTCCCTCAGGGGTCGGTTCTGGGGCCCCTGCTGTTTTCCCTTTACATGCTGCCTTTAGGTCAAATTATTAATCAGTTCAACATTTCTTTTCACTGTTATGCCGACGATACACAGCTTTACATCAGGACTGGAGCATCCTCATCTTCCACCTTGTCATCTCCATCTTCACTCACTGCCCTCTCTGCCTGCCTGGAGGCAATTAGGGCATGGATGAATCAGAACTTTCTTCAATTAAACTGCTCCAAGACTGAGGCCATACTGATTGGCACCCCTCACCAGGTACAAACATCTCCTATAACAAGACTTTCCTTTTCTGGACAAGACATCCCCCTCTCCACCTCTGTTACTAATCTTGGAATAAAAATGGACTCCAATCTTACATTTGAAAATCACATTAAGCATCTGTTTAAAACTTGCTTCTTCCATCTTCGAAACATCTCCAGACTTCGCCCATCCCTAACTTTTTCCGATGCTGAGAAGCTCGTCCATGCTTTTGTCTCCTCCAGGCTCGACTACTGCAACTCCCTGTTTATTGGAATCCCTGGCAAAAACCTTCAGAAACTTCAATATATTCAAAACAGTGCAGCAAGGATCTTGTTGAGAGTTCGTAAATTTGAACATATTACGCCCATTCTCCATAACCTTCATTGGCTTCCTGTCGCCTACAGAATTCAGTACAAAACTGCTCTCATTACACATCAATGCTTACACGGAACTTCACCAGATTATCTGAAGGATATTCTTATTCCATACTCATCCACCCGTTCGCTGCGGTCACAGAACAGCAATCTCCTTCACATTCCGAGAACCAAATTAAGGACCATGGGAGACCGGGCTTTCAGTGTGGCTGCCCCCCGCCTGTGGAACTCTCTTCCTGACTGTCTAAGAGCCCCACAGTCTGTGGTTGACTTTAAGAGCGACTTGAAGACCTTTCTTTTCGACCAAGCATACTCTACCTCCTCATGATTCTACTTTTGATCTTAGCTGATATTGTTATTGATTTTAATTGTTTTATTGTTTGTTTTATTGTCATTTAATTCTGTTGCTCCTTGTAGCACTTTGAGATTTTCATTAATGAAAAGTGCGTTATAAATTGAATTAATTATTATTATTATTATTATTATTTATTTTAGTAGCGAACGAGACTGTTTTGGAAGAAGTCAAACCGAAACAATTTATAATCTAGCAGATTTGACCATTTCGTGAATTGATTAAGGAACGATTAAGCTCATGAACCCTTGTGCTATAATGTCAGCTAAGAAATACATTTTTTTTCTCTCAAAGAAATAATTGTTTTTACCATGTTTAATCTTGTGAAGTCCTTCGTGCTCGCTCGCTTCTGTGGCCGCCATTTTCAGCAGGGCAAATGAGGCGCTGACGCGTTGCGTAGTGGTGACGCATAATAGATGCGTGTTATATGCCAAAGCGTGTTATTTATGGATTTTTCCAATTTATTTACAATAATTGGACAAAGCGTGTTATACACAGGAGCGTGTTATACCCCGGTTTTTATGGTATTTTATTTTTTCTGGATTGCCAGCAGCAAAGACTCAATGACACAAAACTGGACTGCAGACAGGCCAGTTTGACAGTCTGAAGAAAAGATGTAAGTTGTGTGGGTTGTGGAGGCGATGTTTGATCTTTAACAAACATGGACCTCATGGAAAAGAAAGTGAAATTATTAGCATCTCATCAAATTCAGTTAACACCTCAACATCAGTGGTACCTCCACACAAGTCACCCATTTCACAGAAATTGAACCCTTGTACCATTGGGTTATTTTACTTATCTTGGAGAGATAACCTGCTAATGTACAAAAAGCGCTCCGTAAAGCTAGAACTTTATATTATTCATCTTTAATTGAAGAGAATAAAAATAGCCCCAGGTTCCTTTTCAGTACCATGTCTATTTTAATGAAAAATAATATCTCTGTTTTGAACTGAATTGAAATGCAAAGACTGTATTTTCACGTTAAGTTTATATGAATATTAATCAGAACCAATCCTTCTGTACATATGTTGATGTAAGTTTATTGATTTGTTATTAAATGATTCATCCCCTGGCGGATCAAATATAATAATGTTTCCTGTCACTTACATCTTGTCTGGTCACAATTTATTGGTTTAAATCCTGAAAAAAGATAGCCTGGTTAAAACCACACCCTGTCCTTCACTTCGCTTCAGACTAGGGTCTGGCATTCTTCCCATTGAAAACGATTTCTCCTGGAGATTTTTGAATGGACCAATCAGAGAACAGAAGGCGGAGTTTTGTTAGTTTAGCCTGGCGAGGTCCAGGCTATCAGATAAATTGCTCAGAAACCACTCGGTGGATATTTTTTCTGCTACCAGTGTGTAATTATATGTCTTTAATTTACTGACTGTTGGCCTAGATTAACCATTTGAGATAAAATTCGATTTTTTATCATTTATTTTCGTAGCGCACCCGAGGCTGTTTGGAAAATGTCAAACCGAAACTATTTAAATCCAGCAGATTTGACCATTTCGTGAATTGATTTAGGAACTGTTAAGCTCAGGAACACTTCTGATATAACGTCAGCTAAGAAATATATTTTTTATCAGCAGAGAAATAATAGTTTTTTACCTTGTTTTGATGAAAATTCCTTCGTGGCGGCAGCCATTTTGAATGACGACGTCAGTCGACATCGTTCAAAACTCCGCCTTCTGCTCTCTGATTGCTCAGGAACACTTCTGATATAACGTCAGCTAAGAAATATATTTTTTATCAGCAGAGAAATAATAGTTTTTTACCTTGTTTTGATGAAAATTCCTTCGTGGCGGCAGCCATTTTGAATGACGACGTCAGTCGACGTCGTTCAAAACTCCGCCTTCTGCTCTCTGATTGGTCCGGTCAAAAATCTACCGGAGATATCGTTGTCTATGGGACAAGTCCCAGACTGTGCAGTGAAGGGAAATGAGAATTGAGCGGAGCTGTGCAGGAAGGCGAGGGCCAGGCTAGAAAAAAGATAGACCTCGTGAATATTGATGATAAGGTTGTGTCAGGTTATAACCTGCCAATTCTTACATTTGGTGTATTGGATGGCTCAGTAAATCTGAACCCCCTCATACATCTTACATCTGGACTACTAGACTGAGAAACAGCTTCTACCCTGAGGCTGTTAGACTCATGAATCTCTAACCAGAATAATCACTGTGAAATATCACATCATGTTGCTGCTGATCTGTTTCATGTTGCTGCTGATCTGTTTCATGTTGCTGTGTTCATGCAGGCTCATCTGCTCACACTGACTCATGTTTGTGCTGCTGTTCGACGTATTGTTTTCATGTTATTAGTGCTTAGTGTATTTTTAGTTGATGTTTTTCTTTGTTCATGTCTTAGATCTTATTACTGTTTTTCTTTTACATTTTATTGTTGGATGTAACTGGGACCCTGAGTAAGTACACAATCTCATTCCACCACATGTACCACTTGTGGTGCAAATGACAATAAAGAACCTCTGACTTTGACTTGGACTCTTTTAGATCCTTTTAGGACTCTTTCTTTTAAGGTCCATGTCTTCCATGTCCTCTAGGCTTAATTAATGCAATAGCGCAAAGTCCCAACAGAAGTTAGCTCAGAGCACTGAACAAAAACATTCACATACTGTACATTATAAATGCCAATTAGAAAAGTTTTCTGTCTAAGGAAGGAAGCCAGCAGATTGCATTTAGTCTTCATTTCGTCACAGTCTCCCATCTTTACGCCATGAAGTTTTGAGGTTCAAGTCTCTTAATTTTTAAAAACTAAGGCTTTAAAAAATAAGGGTACATATTTCAGCCAGGTACTGCATTACCAACAGCTCTGTCCCCTGCAGCTTCTCCATTGTGTCTTTAAAGCTAGCAGAGGATGTTTCTAGGTTGCAACATTCATCATCTGTGATGTGAAATTGTGTATAGAATAAAAATCAATTTACAATGCCTAATCAAAATTGATTTGAAGCAGGATTTAACACCTAATCTATAATTTTATCATAATTGTGACAAGGTCATGAAACAGTCATGACATGGTCTGAAGGAGTCATGCCAAAGATGGATGTATTGCTCAAGGTGTCTTGGAAAATAGTAAGAAAAAATATCTGGCTAGTACAATGACAGGCTCTGTATCATGACTACCTTCACAAAAGAAAAAATAGTTTTCATCAGGCTCAGAAAACTTTTTTTAAATTACTGTAGTTTATTTCTAAAAAAATTAAAATCTAAAATTACTGTAGTTTTATTTCCACTTCGAACATTATCAATCATTAAATAGCCATTATCAGTTATTATCATCCCCATTCGTAGCAGTCAGATTGCCCCATCTGTATCTCCTAGTAGGTTTAAAGGTACGTTGTCACCCTAGCGATGACAGCAGGCTCACCGTTTTGGCTTATGGACAGGTTAAAGATGTGGGTCACAGAGGGACTGTGATGTATGAGCAGCCAGCCTTAAGAAATAAGGTGGACGTTCATATGGACCTGCAGATTTTTTAGGATCAAGACCTTTTAACAGTTTATTTACTTCACTGACTGAGAACGGAGAAAAAGAGAAGGTGTGATTAACTGAGGATTTACTTGTAGGAGGGATTTGATTTGTAGAAGTTTGATTATTAGATGAAGTGGCTGGTTTTCCATTTGTAACTGTGTCAAATAATGAACTAGAAGCAACAAAATGTTTGTTGAAACAATTCAGGATCTCGTGCTTATTTGACACAGGAACAGAGTCAACGAGAAGTTGTGATGGAAGGTCAGATGATTGGGGGATGCCTGAGAGAGATTTGATGGTTTTCCAGAATTTTTTTAGGGTCGTTTAGATTTTTGGAGGTCTGAGATAAGAAATAGTTACGTTTTGCAGCTTTGATGGCAGTTGTGCATTTATTCCTCAGCTGCCGAAAATTCAACCAATCAGTGTCTGAGCCCAATTTTCTCGCTGCAGCCCAAATATAGTCTCTCCTGTGCAGGTCAGCTAGTTCAGGAGTAAACCAGGGGCTATCACGTCCTTTTATCCTGAACTGTCAGAATGGAGCGTGTTTGTTCACAAATTAAATGAAACTATTATGAAAATAGTTCCAAGCGGTGTTCACGTCGTTGATTAAAGGTTCAGTATGTAGTTTTGTAGTGCAGTCTGTAACTTTTCTAACGATATTTTTAACATATTTCTTCACTCTGTCACTATCTCCTGACAGACTGATGTTAGACAAAGTAATCTCTGAAAAAAACTATAGTCCCCTTGCTTCTCTATCAGCATTTATAAAAACACAGATTGACCCGTCCTTAACCAGCCAATAAAAACATAGTTTTAACCAGCCAATAAAAACAGAGCTTCTCACTTCTCACGCTCCTACCCCCCCCCCACCCCCGCCTGTCAGCCGCGGCACGTTCTCATTCAAAGAATTGCAAAGCGATGCAAAACTGTTTTGTATGTGACACAAATGTATTAAATTCCCCTTCTTCATCCCTTTTCTGGACTTTTTTTTTTTGCCAAAAGTCAAATAATCGCTTCCTCCTCGCTCTGCTCCCTCGGCTGACTGGAATGAATGAGGAAATGAAATTGTCACGAGCGAATTAAACTAGGGTTCAACGTGGCTGCCCGAGGCTCTGCAGATTTGCTGGTGTTCTGGTGTGCTGGACCAACGCTCCATGGTTTTATTTTATTTTTTTAGAACATTTTATTAACATATAAACACAGAATATCGAAGTGGCTCCGAGAGGACATGCAGTGGAGGCGGAGCTTATCTCAAGTTCAGCAGACCACGGGGGAACAGAGTAGGGCTGTAGTGATACAGTAATCTCACGATACGATACACGATATTCTGCTCACAATACGATATATATTGCGATATTCAGCAATCGATACAATTCAATACAATATTGCGATTTTCTGAAATATTTTAAAGGGACAGAGTGATTTTGGTGACATTTTGAGACTGTTATAGACTTGGATTCAATTAATTTAACTGAAAACTGATTAAAAGCACCAACTACACAATACTTGGCTCTGGTTGGACATAGACACAGACTTAAAGTCGACAGCTGGACAAAATTAATCAAATAAGTCGTGAGAAAACATGTTTCTTTCAATTGAAGCAGTAAAAACTGTAGCTTACATGCATTTGTAAAGTAAATAAAGTGCACCAAGTGCCCTGCTCTGAATAGTTTGAAACCTTTTTAACCTTGACACTTAACATCTGAAGGAATCACTCTAAGTGCTTGGTAAGTAAACAGTAATATGACTTCTTCCAAAACGGTCTATAATTCAAGTAATGAAGAACATTTAAAGGAGACCACATATAGGTCTTTAAAATTTTTATGTTATGTCTGTGTGCTATCTTGACAATATTAATTCATTTTAATACACAAAATAATTCTTAGATAATTAATTATACCCTTTTTAATTCTGCCATTTTTAACTTTCGTTTTGAACGACCGGTTTCTGATACTGAGTTCTGAAGTCCACGCCCTTCAACGATCTGTTTACGCCCTCTGTAACAGCCAGTATCTGTAATGTGTTGTTGTTTTAAAATTAGCTCTTTTTTTATTACTCATTTGACTTACTGTTAGTGCTAGCTTAAGATAACTTACCGAAACCCGTCTGAGCGCGCCGCAATTTGCTGCTCCTTTTAGCATGAGACCACCCGAATCCGATGCTAATGTTAGCTTGTTCCTCTTCCGGTGTTCGCCAGCTCCGCTCGTTGCACGCGGCGATTTTGGGAGTTATCGCTGTTCCAGTCAAGACAACACAAAGTTCACCAAGTGTCTCCCGTAAATTAATCCGTAAGGAGAAGGTCCTCGCTGCTGCGAGGCTGCTGCGAGGCTGCAGCGAGGCTGTACAGTTGAAGCTCCGCTCCATCGCGCCAGAAGAGGGTCCCGTCGCAACCGGTCCCTACGCCGGGGGTCCGCTCGTTTAATTTTTGCCGGCTGCGCGTTGGGAGCGATCGCAAATACACTAAAAATTGAACTAAAACATAAAAATAACAATTATACTTTATTTATAAAGCCATTTAAAAAAACACAGCTGCAACAAAGTGCTGTACACATGAAATTAAGAACATATAAACAAAAGATGAGATGAAATCATGAAAAACAACAGTCATGTGTTTAATACAGAAGTGGGTTGAGCCTAACCAGGGGTTGCTAGGTGAGGGGCTGGACTCAGGTTGTGGTGGGTTGTCCTAGCGCTTGTGACGTCACAAGCGCGATTGTTTTCAAAACGAAACCTAAATTATCACAGTAAAATAAATCTACTTAGAGTAAATAAACCACTGGGTGCATTTTTTTGGCCTTAGGACTGTTTTTTTTATGAAGTAAATACCCAAAGTTGAGTAAAAAAAACATTAAAAAGTGAATTTTGCATGTGTGGTCCCCTTTAACTTCAAATGCACCCATCTTAGCAGAGTAGCTTAAGGCCTGTAGATAGACCCTGACTAATAAGTGAACTCTAAACAGAAAGTCTACTCTGCAGACCAAGTGAGCTACATTCTCCTCAGATTTTTGTTTAGAAATAGAATCTGATCGACATGCTCTGGGAGAAGTGCACTTCTCTGCACAGTGATGATATCTCCAGGGGTGGAGAAGACTCTCTCTGAGGATACACTGGTGCCAGGGATGCAGAGGTATCTAAAAAAGCAAAGTCTGATCCTCTTGACATTCAAAAAGCAAAAAAAAAAAATTTTTTTTTAAAGGTATGATACTTGCAGATGAATATCGATTTTTTTCTAGGAAAGAAAAAAAATCGATATTTATCGCAATATCGATATTTTTACACAGCCCTAGAACAGAGCCATATATGTCTCTGAGGGGGAGGGAGCAGAATGCTTTTCCCTGTTGAAAATATTTCTAAGTGCTACGCTCTACAGAAAATTACATATAGCTCCTTTAATAGAATACGTTGCCAATCAAAGTGGAATAGATCCCAGAGGAATGACTGTTCACAAAAACATTTCAAATCCCTTTTTTGAATTATTCTGGGCTTAGAAGGAGGAAGTTTGATCGTTCTAAAAGCTGCTATCACACAGTGATCACTTAGAATGTCAGCAAATACACATGTACCAGGGAATTTGTGAGGCATATTTGTTAGAAACAGATCTAAAATGGAAGATTTTTCAGGACAATTTTTGTTTGGTCTAGTGGGAGAGTTAATGAGTTGGGTTAGATTGAGAGATAGGCAACATTCCTTGAATTTATCACAGAGGGGGGTCGACTTATCCTAGTCAATGTTGAAATCTCCTGCCACAAAAAATCTCATTGTATTTTAAATTTCCTATGAATTCAGTCAGGGAGGACAGAGCTAGGGGTGGGCGATATATCGAATATACTCGATGTATCGCAATATTTTAAATGTACGATGGTTAAAAGGGCTATATCGTGTATATCGAGGATCCTCCTGCTGTCGCGCGGGCCCCCACTCGCCCCCCTCCTTCCTGCAGGCTGCAGGAGCCGCGCGCGAGACTTTCAGCACAACATGTAAACACGGCAGATATGAAGAGCGCTGCACGCTGCTGAGGGGGGAAAACAATGTTCTGAGCTAGTTTGGATTAAATTGTCAGATGAGGGCATAAAAAATGTTTTTGTAGACGATGCTGAAAATAGTCCCGAAGAAAGGTCTGAACTACGAATCTTTTTCACCATTTAAACAGCGGAGTGGAGCATGAACGGCAGAACCAAGTGTTTTTACAGCTGCTGCTTCCTTAAAACAAACCACGGGTCTGAGCTTAGTCATGCGTGCACCGCATAGAGAGGTGGAGACATTAATAAATCAGCATTTTATCATTATCGCTAAAGACACGGTCCTTAGCGGCTAACAAGATGGCTAACGCGTTAGCCGTCTTCTTCCACAGCTGAGACTGACCGTGTCTTTAGCGATACAGCTGATTTAATAATGTCTCCACCTCTCGGTTCACGTTTCTGAGTGGAGGCTGTCGTGTTTTACACAAGGATTCAATGCGACACTTTGTAGAGCAACTTTAGAGAACGTCTTCGTGAATCCGGAAACAACCCCTGACCCTTTCACAATAAAACCGGATACAGTACACAGAGGCTCACATTTACTGCAGTACTGTGATAAATCTGTTCTTGTTCAGAGGTTTTGCAGACATTGCCTGAACTTGGCACAGTTTGAAACTTGTGCACATTTTGTGGTTTGTTGTTAAAAATTACTAGCACATGCAAATAGTTGAGAGTTGTTACCTGTGACTGTTCTGGGTCAGTAAATTTTATGGCCACTGTTTACACTTTTGTTTTTGTATTTTAAAGGCCTTAATTGTTTTGATTTAATATTTTTTTAATGTTAAAAGCACAAGAGCACCTTTTTAAGTTTAAATTATGTATTCTTCCTTTTTGCTTGAAGTACTTTTTATTTATGTGTGCAATTGATGGTTAAAATAAAATATTTAAGTTTGTTCAAATTTAGTGTTGACATTTTTTAATCAATTTTGAATCATTTTTTCATTGATTTTGGAGATATCGCGATATATATCGTGTATCGTGATATAGCCAAAAAATATTGCAATATAATATTTTCCTCATATCGCCCAGCCCTAGACAGAGCCTCCGGTGTTGCGGAGGGGGGATGATAACAGCCCACTACAGATAAGATCTGACCTCCTTTCACAGTGATGTTCACAGCTAAGGCCTCAAACTGGTTTGGGATTTTTTTTAGATGCAATAGTAGCTACGTTTACATGGACATAAGTAATTAGATCAAACGGCCGATCTGAACAAAAGTGCGTCATGTAAACGCTCCGTTCGAGTTATTTTTTGTGTATTCGGCGTGATCCGACCTAATTTGTGATCCGAACGAAACGGATGGTTTACGCCGATCCGTAACCCGATCGGTGTGCATGTAAACACTTGATCTGTTCCTTTTATTGGACTGTGGAAAACTGTCCTGACTGCGCATGTGCGTTGCGCACCCCTCCCTTACGTGTTTCCTTTTCCTGCGCTCTCATACTACAAATAAAAAAGACTAAAAGCATGCGTTGCTTGCCTGTAGCTCAATCAGGAAGTGTAGTAACAACTCCATCGCCGTCATTACAATCTGGCGCGGGTCCATTTTTGACGCGTTTGTTTACTTTCGTCCCGCAAGTAACTTCTTCTTCTGTGGTTTTCACGAAAGTAACTTCCTCTTCGTTTTTTTTAAGGGGAGTGTACCACTCTGCGCATGTCAGAACTTCTGATCAGAATAAAAGCCTGCTGCATGTAAACGCTCGTCATGAACAGATTGTGCCCATGTAAACGGTACTATCTAATTATGCAAACATAATACATTTCAATCCGGTCACAGAATTTTGCCCATGTAAACATAGCTAGTGACAGCCAAAGAATCTCTGATGTAAATAGCGACTCCACCCCACTTTTTTTTTACGATCACAGCGATAGATCATAAATCCATTGATTACCAGATCATTATTCAGAACAGATTTGTTAAGCCAAGTTTCAGAGATGATGGTTATCTGCCCCAGAAGAACTGACCAGAATTTTCAAGTCATCAAGTTTTTTTAGAAGGCTACAAGCGTTTACATGCAGGAAATGAAGACCTGACTTGTTTTTAAAGTCATTTGGTGTACTGTAGTTAGTGGGAGTCCTGGGTTGGGCTTAATCCCTGAGATCGATAACAACATTATTATCAGACATTTTCTTGACTTCTTTGTCACTGATGTGTAATTACAGGAGTTAACAGTGTGACAATTAGCCCCCATAATTGAACCATGAGAAACATTAATGAAGACATAATCATTCAGAACCCAAAAACAATTAATGTTGCAGTGATGGGCAGATCCAGATGTGTTAAAGGGGACCACAGATAGGTTTTTAAAATTTTTATGGTATGTCTCTGGGCTATCCAGACAATGTTCATTCAATTTAATACACAAAACAATTCTTAGATAATCAATTATACCCTTTTTAATTCTGCCATTTTTAACTTTAGTTTTGAACGACGGGTTTATGATAATGAGCTCTCATGGCCACGCCCTTCAAAGATCTGTTTAAATTAACTACGCCCTCTGTAACAGCCAGACTCTGTAATCTGTTGTTGTTTTAAAATTAGCTCTTTTTTATTACTCATTTGACTTACTGTTAGTGCTAGCTTAAGATAACTTACCGAAAGCCGTCTGCGCGCGCCGCCATTATCTGCTCCCTTTAACCCAAATCCGAGGCTAAAAATAGCTCGTTCCTCCTCCGACCTTTTAGCTCCGCTCGTTGCATGCATCGCTTTTGGGAGCGATCTCTGCTCCAGTCCAGACATAAACAAAGTTCACAGAGTGTTTCCAGTTAATTTATCCGTATGAGGCAACCTCTGACCGGACCCCACGCTCCTCAAAAGCTATCAGCTCCCAACCAGCTCCCGGCCGCAGATGGTCTCTTCGCCGGCGGTCTGCTCGTTTTCCGTCTGCCGGCTGCTCGTTGGGAGCGATCGCTAATACGCTAAAAATTGAACTAAAACGTAAAAATAACAATTATACTTTATTTATAAAGCCATTTAAAACAACCACAGCTGCAACAAAGTGCTGTACACATGAAATTAAGAACATTTAAACAAAAGATGAGATGAAATCAGGACAAACAACGTCACATCTTTTATACTGAAGTGGGTTGAGCCGCACCAGGGGTTGCTAGGTGAGGGGCTGGACTCAGGTTTGAGGTGGGTTGTGGCTGCGGCTTGTGACGTCACAAACCGCAGGATTTGAAAACGAAACGTTTCTATCAAAGATAAATAAATATACTTGGAGTAAATAAACCACTGGGTGCATTATTTTAGCCCTAGGACTGTTTTTTATGAAGTACATACCCAAAGTTGAATAAAAAAAAACATTAAAAAGTGAATTTTGAATATGTGGTCCCCTTTAATAAGATTCAGTGATTCCAGATAGTCTGAGATATGAAAATAATGACAATAATATGAATGGTGCAGAAAAGTCTCAGAACATATAGCGTCACAAATTAAATGGGCAAACAAATCCGTTGTCGAGGCCCAACTGCAATTTATTTTGGGCTGAGGGGGGCTCCAACCCCACTGTGAAGATGGATGGATGTGGCCATGGTAAACAGAGGCGAACAAATCCGATGAAGTAGCCCAACTGCAGTTTGAATTGGGCTGAGAGGGGCTCCAGCCCCCTTGTGAATATGAATGGATGCGGCCATGGGGAACAGAAGCTGGGTCCAGAATCCGAAACAAATAATTTGCAGCAAATAGCAAATAGCAGAGTGATATCAGATATAAGAATATAT
>JBBPBX010088482.1:0-10954 GCA_038048925.1 Garcialebias charrua
TTAGCGGTACTGCATTTTAAATAAAAATAGCACAAATCCGCTTATGAATTATAAAAGTTAGTCAATTCACAAAAACGCTGACAAAAAGTTTAGGTCCACTGTAAGCGGATTAGCGCTTTAGCGCTACCTAGCGTTCATTTGACCACCACTGTCCACATTTATTGCTCTTATTTTAAAAAATGTCAGCCTAATTCAGCAAAAATGTGCTCTCTCAACTTCATTCTGGTGATGCTTCTTTCTGCTATTTTAGCTACCTTTCAGCTTAATCTTTTTTCTAATTTTAGATTTTCTTCAGATAATTTCCACATTTTTGTACTCATTTCTGCTTCTTTCAGCCTAATTGGGCAAATTTATTATTTTTGCTTTCTTCTGCTAATTTAAGCGTATTCTACCTTTTCAACAAAAAATTTTTTAGTAAATTTTTTCTGGTTTAAGGTAAATTAAAATTTTTGTGGTAATTTCTGACACTTTCAGCCTAATTACCTTTTTATGCTATTTTCAAGGTGAAACGAGCCATATATGATGAAAGGGCCACTCTGCCTGCTCTTGGATTTGTACCTGTTAGCAAACCGATCCTCGCAGCATCGTACGAAGTTGCTTATTTGATCGCAAAGCAGGGTAAGCCACACTCCATCGGTGAATCTCTCATAAAACCAGCTGCATTAAAGATGGCAAATCTGCTACTCGGAACAGCAGCTGAAGATAAATTATCCCAAATTCCTCTTTCAAATGACACCATCAGCGACAGAATAAAGCACATGAGTAAAGACATCTTGGCTCAAATAGTTGCAGATCTAATTTCAAGTTCTGAAAAATCCTATTTCATTTTTAATGATAAAAATAGTACAAAAATATATTTTTTGTACTCTTATTGGGCCAGAATAAAGTTGTTGTGAGTTCATGCACTGTGTTGGTTTTGTTCTTTGAGCAAGGTGATGTTGTAGAATTTGAAAAAAAAAAAAATCATATTTTATATATTAAAAAAAGAGGGGTTCGGTGAGTGGGCATATGAAACTGGAGGGTTCGGTAGCTCAAAAAAGGTTAAGAACCACTGCACTAGAGCATAAGAATGACTATGAGTGGGTTTGTCACCAGAACAATGGGTAAATGATTGATTTTATAATAAAGTCACAATATATTTAACACTTGTATAAAGAAAGGAGCTGAGCTGCCAAGTGATCCCCACCTGATGACGTTAGATCAGTTAATGAAGAAAGGTGCTGGATAGACATCAACACCTCTAGTAAGGTTATGCTGGGAACTGCTCTCAGAAACCCCACTCCAAGAGATCTTCAACTCCCACCTCCAGCAGAGCTTTTTTGGTATTCCAGTGTAAGTAGGGAATGCTGAAGTGGACTGTGCACTGGCATATTGCTGCACAAAGCAAGTGAATGTTGCAAGTCACGCTGATATCAGTGACGTGCGGTGAGGTTCATGGCTGGTGAGGCACTGCGCAGTTTTTTTTCATATGTATAATAAAAAACAGACAAAAAATGTTCTCCACGTTTTGGCTTCCGTCTGCCATAGCTTCTTCAGCGCTTTGGATACTTTGGATAGCATTATTTTCTTCTTTTATAATACATGAACCCTACAGAGTATTTGCCATTTGATTGGCAGCAGTTAACGGGTTGTGTTTAAAATCTCAAATCAGCAATCTTTACACATACAAACTGTAGCACACAAAAAAATCACATTTAATTTGGAGAAAAAAAATTATTTTAGTGTTACCTTTACTTATAAATTAAATTAAACTATAACAAAATCTATTTTTATTTTGCAGAAAAGAGCTGTGAGAATTATTACAAGAAAGCCTTAATGTCATCCATCTAATATATTATTTAAACAACTCAAAGTAATGACGTTTTATGATTTGGTGGACTATAATATTTTGTTAGTAATAGAACACTCAAATGTTCAAATGTATTTTGTTAAGAGAGAAAGCTGCTGGTCTAAAGGGAACTGACATTTTTGCAAAGCCAAGGTAAAGGACTAGTTTGAAGGGATGGTTTATTTCAACACAGGGAGTTGAATTGTGGAATGTTTTGGGAAATGATGTTAAAGATGTAAACTCTGTGCTTATGTTTAAAAATGATCAAAACTAAATTGTTAACAAAATACTAAAACTTTTAGTTAAGTGTTTAATGTTCTAGATCAGTGGTTCCCAACCCTGGTTCTTGAGGAACGCCATCCTGCATTTTTCAGTTGTTTCTTTGTTCCAACACACCTGATTCAGTGGTTTAATTACTTCTTTAAATTTGACAGAAGCCTGTTAATCACCCTTTCATTCAACAACTAAAACATGCAGGATGGTGTTCCTCAGGGACCAGGGTTGGGAACCATTGTTCTAGATATTTGTAGATTGTGAAAAGTTACTCTTTTTGCTCTGTAGTCAGAGTCAGAGAGTCTTTATTGTCATTTGCACCGCATGTGGTACATGTGATGAAAACGAGATTATGTACACGGGGTCCCAGTTACATCCAACAACAAATGCAAGAGAAAAACAGTAATAACATCTAGAATTAACTAAGAAAAACATCAACTAGTAATACACTAAGCCTAATATAGTGGGAATAAACAGCAGCACGAACATGAGTTTGTATGAGCAGATGGTCACAGATGAACACAGATGAACACAGCAACAAGAAAACAGATCAGCATCAGCACAATGTGATATTTTGCAGTGTTTATTATTTTGTTTTTATTTATTCATGAGTCTAACAGCCTCAGGGTAGAAGCTGTTCCTCAGTCTAGTGGTTCTACATTTGAATATATACATATAGAAAACTATTGTTTTAATTGATTGTTTGAACTTGTTTAGTTTTTGAAAAAAGGGGCAGATAAAATAAGATTTCTTCGTATTCTTTCATATAATATGTGATGTGTTATTTTTTTCTTTTTCTTTTGGTTTTTAATCTAAAATGAATAAATTAAAATAATAAAATCAACAAATAGCCTAAATAAAGTCCATGTCCACTCCTTCTGAACAAAGACGTCAATGACTTTTTTCTTCCTTGTCGGCTTTCAGTTTTAAAAGTCTTTGCCTCCATGGAGATCAGATGAAAGCCTTCCTTGATCAGAAATGTAACCCTCCATTGCGAAATTATAGCCAATCAGGAGAAAAAAATAACTGAATCACTGCAGTTTCCTTACATTAAATTGTAACGCGTTCGCTGTCACTTCCTCCTGCAGCGGAGCGGAGGAGGCTCATACTTGAGAAACCCTGGGCTCACTAGCCCCGACTCCTCAAGGCTGGCCGCTTGTGTGTGTGGATGTAACTGGGCACCTTCACAGCCGCATAGTTTTAGGATCGCTCAGCGCTCACATACGTTTTAGACAAAAACACTAGACATTATATTCACCAGCTAAACTATAGAAATGTAGTTTATACAGTATAGCAAAAGTATTTGGACATTTTAATAGCGACATAAAAGGGGCAGGAATACGGGCTCACACTGCAACATGCAGCACGTCAGCCGAGTGATTGCGCAATCCTGGTGAAGTGGAGCAGCCGGTGCCTCTGCGCATGTCTGCACATCTCTGCGAACGCTAAATAAGAAAAATCGGTGATTTTGAATAAAAAATAACTTAAAACTGGTTTAGTTTTAAAGGGGACCACATGTTCAAAATTCACTTTTTAATGTTTTTTTACTCAACTTTGGGTATTTACTTCATAAAAAAAGTCCTAAGGCCAAAAAAATGCACCCAGTGGTTTATTTACTCTAAGTAGATTTATTTATCTTTGATAAAATACAGTTCGTTTTGCACTTCCTGTGGTTTGTGACGTCACAAACCGCAGCCAACCGCAGCCACAACCCACCCCAACCTGAGTCCAGCCCCTCACCTAGCAACCCCTGGTTAGGCTCAACCCACTTCTGTATTAAACACATGACTGTTGTTTTTCATGATTTCATCTCATCTTTTGTTTATACAGTGGAGAGAACAAGTATTTGATACATTGCTGATTTTTCAGGTCTTCCCACTTGCAAAACAATGTAGAAGACTGTAATTGTTATCATAGGTACTCTTCAACTGTGAGTGATGGAATCTAAAACAAAAATCCAGACAAATACATTGTATGATTTTTAAACAATTAATTCCCATTTTATTGTGTGACATAAGTATTTGATACACCAGAAAAAGGAACTTAATATTTGGTACAGAAACCTTTGTTTGCAATTACAGAGATGAGACGTTTCCTGTAGTTCTTGACAAGGTTTGCACACACTGCAGCAGGGATTTTGGCCCACTCCTCCATACAGATCTCCTCCAGAGCCTTCAGGTTCCGTGGCTGTCGCTGGGCCACACGGACTTTAAGCTCCCTCCAAAGATTTTCTATTGGATTCAGGTCTGGAGACTGGCTAGGCCACTCCAGCACCATAAGATGTTTCCTACGGAGCCACTCTTTAGTTGCCCTGGCTGTGTGTTTTGGGTCGTTATCATGCTGGAAGACCCAGCCACGACCCATCTTCAGAGCTCTTACAAGCCGTGTTTCCATCAAGGTTTCTAGGTGCGCATTTTGAAGTATCGCAGCAGAAAAGCTTAATGGAAACGGCAAAATACGAAGTTACTTCCTGAAATTCGCCAAAAAGTTTATACGCTCGCTTGAGGTGGTTTTTGGGAGCTGCGAAACCGAGCAGCTGCGCAAAACGACAGATGGAAACACATTTGCCGACTCGTGCTGCCGTAGCGCACATTCACGTCACGTGACTGATCAGCTGTTTCCGCTCCGAACAGCATGTAACTCGCTAAAACTAGTTGGCATGACAGAATAAATACAACTCGCCCGATAGCAACACGTACCTGAAATATTCTCTCCATTTTGACGAGATGTGTGGCCGGGTTCTGTTGTCAACCGCTACTTCCTGTTTACTCTCTGGTTTACTGTAGACATGCGCAGTGCTGACGTCTGACGTAATGACGCTGACGTCTGACGTAATGACGCTGTGCGCGGCTTGGAAGAAGCGCTTCAAGCCAGCAGATGGAAACACTTCTGATCTGCATTAATTTGTATTTACATATTTGCGAGGTAGCTCAAAATTCGAAATGAAAATGGATGGAAACAGGGCTACTGAGGGAAGGAGGTTGTTGGCCAAAATCTCACGATACATGGCCCCATCCATCCTTCCCACAATACGGTGCAGTCGTCCTGTCCCCTTTGCAGAAAAGCATCCCCAAAGAAGGATGTTTCCACCGCCATGCTTCACGGTTGGGATGGTGTTCTTGGGGTTGTACTCATCATTCTTCTTCCTCCAAACATGACGAGTGGAGTTTAAACCAAAATGTTCTATTTTTGTCTCATCAGACCACATGACCTTCTCCCATTCCTCCTCTGAATCATTCAGATGGTCGTTTGCAAACTTCAGACGGGCTTTGACATGCGTTGGCTTGAGGAAGGGCACCTTGCGTGCACTGCAGGATTTTAATCCTTGACGGCGTAGAGTGTTACTGATTGTTTTCTTTGAGACTGTGGTCCCAGCTCTATTCAGGTCATTGACCAGGTCCTGCCGTGTAGTTCTGGGCTCATTCCTCACCTTCCTCAAGATCATTGATGCTCCACGAGGTGAGATCTTGCATGGCGCCCCAGACCGAGGAAGATTTTCCGTTATTTTGCATTTCTTCCATTTCCTAATAATTGCACCAACAGTTGTTGCCTTCTCACCAAGCTGCTTGCCTATTGTCCTGTAGCCCATCCCAGCCTTGTGCAGGTCTACAATTTTATCCCTGATGTCCTTACACAGCTCTCTGGTCTTGGGCATTGTGGAGATGCTGGAGTCTGACTGATTGAGCATGTGGACAGTTGTCTTTTATACAGCTAACGAGTTCAAACAGGGGCAGTTAATACAGGTAATGAGTGGAGAACAGGAGGGTTTCTTAAAGAAGAAGTAACATGTCTGTGAGAGCCAAAATTCTTACTGGTTGATAGATGATCAAATACTTATTTCACACAATGAAATGGAAATTAATTATTTAAAAATCATACAATGTATTTGTTTGGATTTTTGTTTTAGATTCCATCACTCACAGTTGAAGAGTACCTATGATAACAATTACAGTCTTCTACATGTTTTGCAAGTGGGAAGACCTGAAAAATCAGCAATGTATCAAATACTTGTTCTCTCCACTGTATGTTCTTAATTTCATGTGTACAGCACTTTGTTGCAGCTGTGTTTTTTTTAAATGGCTTTATAAATAAAGTATAATTGTTATTTTTATGTTTTAGTTCAATTTTTAGTGTATTTGCGATCGCTCCCAACGCGCAGCCGGTAAAAATTAAACGAGCAGACCCCCGGCGTAGGGACCGGCGGCAACGGGACCCTCTTCTGGCGCGATGGAGCGGAGCTTCAACTGTACAGCCTCGCTGCAGCCTCGCAGCAGCGAGGACCTTCTCCTTACGGATTAATTTACGGGAGACACTTGGTGAACTTTGTGTTGTCTTGACTGGAACAGCGATAACTCCCAAAATCGCCGCGTGCAACGAGCGGAGCTGGCGAACACCGGAAGAGGAACAAGCTAACATTAGCATCGGATTCGGGTGGTCTCATGCTAAAAGGAGCAGCAAATTGCGGCGCGCTCAGACGGGTTTCGGTAAGTTATCTTAAGCTAGCACTAACAGTAAGTCAAATGAGTAATAAAAAAAGAGCTAATTTTAAAACAACAACACATTACAGATACTGGCTGTTACAGAGGGCGTTAACAGATCGTTGAAGGGCGTGGACTTCAGAACTTGTATCAGAAACCGGTCGTTCAAAACGAAAGTTAAAAATGGCAGAATTAAAAAGGGTATAATTGATTATCTAAGAATTATTTTGTGTATTAAAATGAATTAATATTGTCAAGATAGCACACAGACATAACATAAAATTTTTTAAAGACCTATATGTGGTCTCCTTTAAGTAAAATAAGTTTATAGTACAAATCAAAGGATAAATACAATAATTACATTTATTTTTTCAATTTACATTTTTTTCTTTCCATGATGACTGGTGAGGCGTGGCCTCACTTGCCTCCCCTGACCGCACGTCACTGGCTGATATATACAAAACACAGTGGTGAAGATCTAATGTAAAGGGAGCTGTCATGATTCAGTCATCGTGCTTATTTTTCAAAACAAAGTTTTACAGAGTTTGGTAAGATTATGGGACTCTATAAGCTGATTGGAGATTAAAACAGCCACTAGGGAGCACAAGCCAGTGTATCTCTAGGGGTGGTCCCAAACGGTAAATGGTGAGAGTTGTGTCAGGAAGGGCTTCCAATGTAAAACACTTGCCAAAACGATAATGTACGTTCATCAAAGAGTCACTGTACTGGATTGGTTGAGGCCTGGGTTAACAATGACTGCCACCGGTGCTGTTGACAAACAGGGTGTTGGTGGAAATTGTACTACTGTTAGACAAAGACCATGAGAAGGAAAACATGTCAAGAGACAGGGAGAAGAAGAAAGTCACAAATGCAAGACCGGGGGTGGCAACGCTGAATGTGTGGACAATGACAGGAAAAAGTAGAGAGCTGGCTGACATGAGGCAAAGAAGGAAGATAAATGCTTTATGTGTACCAAATAGAAGGGCAGCAAAGCTCACACTGAAAATACCTGAGAAATGGAGGAGAAGTGTGCTGGTGCCTATTTATAAGAACAAGGGTGATGTACAGAGTTGTCGCAACTACAAGGGAATTAAGTTGATGAGCCACACAATGAAGATCTGGGAGAGAGTTGTGGAAGCAAGACTTAGACAAGAGGTGACCGGTAGCTGTGAGCAGCAGTATGGGCTCATGCCAAGAAAGAATCAAAGATGCCATCTTTGCTTTGAGAATGCTGATGGAGAAGTACAGAGAGTATCAGAAAGAACTTCATTGCACCTTTGTGGATTTAGAAAAAGCATATGACAGGGTGCCGAGGGAGGAGGTGTGGTATTGCATGAGGATATCTCGAGTGTTAGACTGGTACATGACATGTATGAGGACAGCAAGACAGTGGTGAGATGTGCTGTAGGAGTGATCGCTTCAAGGTGGAGATGGGAGTGCATCATGGATCGGCTCTGAGCCCCTTCTTGTTTGCTCTGGTGATGGACCGACTAACTAGCGCGATCAGGCAGGAATCCCTGTAGACTATGATGTTTGCAGATGACATTGTGATTTGTGGTGAGAGCAGGGAATGGGTGGAAGAGAACTTGGAGAGGTGGAGGTATGCACTTGAAAGAAGAGGAATGAAAGTCAGCCGCAGTAAGACAAAGTACATGTGTGTGAATGAGAGGGAGGCTGGTGTAACAGTGAGGCTACAAGGAGCAGAGGTCACAAAGGTGCAGGACTTCAAGTACTTGGGGTCCACGATCCAAGAAAATGGGGAATGTAGGAAAGAATTGAAAAAGAGTGATGGACCGACTAACTAGCGAGATCAGGCAGGAATCCCTGTAGACTATGATGTTTGCAGATGACATTGTGATTTGTGGTGAGAGCAGGGAATGGGTGGAAGAGAACTTGGAGAGGTGGAGGTATGCACTTGAAAGAAGAGGAATGAAAGTCAGCCGTAGTAAGACAGAGTACATGTGTGTGAATGAGAGGGAGGCCAGTGGAACAGTGAGGCTACAAGGAGCAGAGGTCACAAAGGTGCAGGACTTCAAGTACTTGGGGTCCACTGTCCAGGAAAATGGAGAGTGTTGTAAAGAAGTGAAAAAGAGAGTCCAGGTAGGTTGGATATGATGGAGAAAAGTTTCAGGAGTGATTTGTGACAAAAGTTTGGCAGCAAAGGTCAAAGAGAAATTTTACAAGACAGTTGTGAGACCAGTTATGTTATATGGTCTGGAGACAGTGACATTGACAAAAAGACAGGAGAAAGAACTGGAAGTAGTGGAAATTAAGCTGTTGAGGTTCTTCTTTGGAGTGTCAAGGATGGATAAGATTAGGAATGAAATCATCAGAGGTACAGCACATATTGAATAACTGGAAGATAAAGTTAGAGAGGACAGACTGAGATGGTTTGGACATGTCCAGAGGAGAGACAGTGGGTATATTGGTTGAAGGATGTTAGAAATGCAGCTGCCAGGAAAAAGACAATGAGGAAGGTCAAAGAGGAGATACATGGCTGCAGTTAGAGAGGACATGAAGGTAGTTGGAGTGAGGACAGAGGATGCAGAAGACAGAGTGAGGTGGAGGAGGATGACTCGCTGTGGCGACCCAAGAAGAGGGAGAAGCCAAATGAAGAAAGAAAAAAAAGGAACAAGATAAGCAGATTGGAGCTTGTGTGGTTCCGAATTCAAAACATAATAAGTGGTGAAGAAACAAAACGGGACTTTCAATCTGTCTCAAACACGTGGCAAAATTGTCAGAAACATCTGGTGATGGAAGTCGTGTTTTCACAACACTGCTTACAATGTTTTTGTCACAGCCATAAAACATTTCTTCACTCTTGCAAGCATGTTTGAAAGTTAATGGAAATCTGTCCAATCAGTTGTTGTGTTTTGCTCACTATAGAAACTTTACATCTATCTCCCTCATGTTGTCATTACAGGGAGAAGTAAATGCATGAAATATTAGAACTATTCTTTTTATTTGTAAGGGAGAATGTTCAGAAAAAATAAGAGTAAAGATGTACTGTACCAGATTATAACTTTCAGCAACGTTACATCTGCAGTTTTTGGGTCCCAGTTATTTAAACAAATTCCAGTCAAAGGAAAATCTACTTGCTTTCAATTGCAATGTTTTAATCAGGACGTATCATCTTATGTTTATTTGTTTTGTATATACTGTAATTCTAACTTTCTCTAATTTAAAATTATATTTAACAATGCAAGAATACAGAACCAGATTTTTCCAAAGTGTTTTCATTTAATGGTTGTTAGGAGGAGATAATGATTATTTAGCCAGGCAGCACGGTGGCGCAGTTGGTAAAGCTGCTGCCTCTCAGCGAGCAAGTCCCCGGTTCAAATCCCAGCTGGGGGCCTTTCTGGGTGGAGTTTGCATGTTCTCTCCGTGCATGCGTGGGTTTTCTCCAGTTTCCTCCCACAGACCAAAAACATTCATGTTAGACTGATTGGTAACTCTAAATTGTCTCTAGATGTGAGTGAGAGAGTGAATATTGTTTGCCTCTATGTGTCCCTGTGATGGGACTGGAGACACGTACAGGTGTACCCCACCCCTCGCACTGTGATAGCTGGACATGGACATTGGCGACCCCCGTGACCCAAAAAGGAAGAAGTGGGTAAAGATAATGGATAGATGGATGGATTCTTTAGCCAACAGTCCATTAAAAAAATATTTGCGAAGATTTAAAACAAGTAGCAACTGAAAAAAATACATTAAAATATTTCCCAATTGGAAATATGTTTAAATGGTATTTACAGTTTGAAATGGATTGTCAAAGTAAATGTCCAAGCTGCAGCTACAGTACAGTATATGAACAGTAAGAAGCTAATGAATAGACGTAAGACTATGGTATCATTACATGTGTGTAATGTTAACACGAATAATGAACATTGAGATGTTTGTGTGTGTGTTGAGGTGATGGGTCATTGAGGTTGTAGGGTGGCATAGGGTTGTGGTGGTGGTGGGCTAGGACATCTAAGCAAGGCACTGAGGTGGCTGTCTGACCCGTTAAGCAAAGCAGCCCATTGGCAGGCCCTCTTAATTAGTGTTGGGTAAACTCATTTAAGGCCCAAATGGGTCGGGCAGGGACAGGACCAGTATGTGCTGTGGATCACCTCTGACCCTGCTGACACAGGATACAATAGGGTTATGGTCACACTCGCTCTCTGGACCCTATTACTCTCCATTACTCACATTACTCACCCCTCACTTGGCCGCAGCACTGCTAGAAGAAGGCTGGGGGACACCATCCATACAATAAAACCAGAACTCCCCCCCGCTTCTCCTCTGGCTTCCTTCTCACCCCTCTGAAGTGCCAACAAGGCCTGATCTGGGGTTGAAGTTTGCACTGATATTATAGCTGCTAAAGTCAGAGCCT
>JBBPBX010088483.1:0-14485 GCA_038048925.1 Garcialebias charrua
ATATATATATATATACATACATACATATATATACATACATATATACATACAAGCCCAAAACCAGAAAAGTTGGCACGTTGTGGAAATCGCAAATAAAAACAGAATACAATGACTTGCAAATCTTTTTCAACCTATATTCAATTGAACACACTGCAAAGACCACATACTTAACGTTCGAACTGGTAAACTTTGTTATTTTTTGCAATTATTAGCTCATTTGGAATTTGATGCCTGCAACATGTTTCAAAAAAGCTGGCACAAGTGACAAAGAAGACAGAGAAATTTGAGGAATGCTCATCAAACACTTATTTGGAATATCCCACAGGTGAACATGCAAATTGGGAACAGGTGGGTGCCATGATTGGGTATAAAAGCAGCTTCCTTGACATGCTCAGTCATCCACATAGAAGGATGGGGCGAGGGTCACCACTCTGTGAACAAATGCGTGGGCAAATTGTCGAACAGTTCAAGAACAACTTTTCTCAACGAGCTATTGCAAGGAATTTAGGAATTTCACCATCTACGGTCCGTAATATCATCAAAAGGTTCAGAGAATCTGGAGAAATCACTACACGTAAGGGGCAAGGCCGAAAACCAACATTGAATGCCCGTGACCTTCGATCCCTCAGGCGGTACTGCATCAAAAACCGACATCAGTGTGTAAAAGATATCACCACATGGGCTCAGGAATACTTCAGAAAACCACTGTCAGTAACTACAGTTCGTCGCTACATCTGTAAGTGCAAGTTAAAGCTCTACTATGCAAAGCAAAAGCCATTCATCAACAAGATCCAGAAACGCCGCCGGCTTTGCTGGGCCCGAGCTCATCTGAGATGGACTGATGCAAAGTGGAAAAGTGTTCTGTGGTCTGATGAGTCCACATTTCAAATTGTCTTTGGAAACTGTGGACGTCGTGTCTTACGGACCAAAGAGGAAAAGAACCATCAGGACTGTTATAGGCGCAAAGTTCAAAAGCCAGCATCTGTGATGGTATGGGGGTGCATTAGTGCCCAAGGCATGGGTAACTTACACATCTGTGAAGGCACCATTAATGCTGAAAGGTACATACAGGTTTTGGAGCAACATATGCTGCCATCCAAGCGACGTCTTTTTCATGGACGCCCCAGCTTATTTCAGCAAGACAATGCCAAGCCACATTCTGCACGTGTTACAACAGCGTGGCTTCGTAGCAAAAGAGTGCGGGTCCTCCCCTGGCCTGCCTGCAGTCCAGACCTGTCCCCCATTGAAAATGTGTGGCGCATTATGAAACGTAAAATACGACAACGGAGACCCCGGACTGTTGAACAACTTAAGCTGTACATCAAGCAAGAATGGGGAAGAATTCCACCTGAAAAGCTTCAAAAATTGGTCTCCTCAGTTCCCAAACGTTTACTGAGTGTTGTTAAAAGGAAAGGCGATGTAACACAGTGGTAAATATGTCCCTGTGCCAACTTTTTTGCAATGTGTTGCTGCCATTGAATTCTAAGTTAATGGTTATTTGCAAAACAAAATAAAGTTTCTCCGTTCGAACATTAAATATATTGTCTTTGCATTCTATTCAGTTGAATATGGGTTGAAAAAGATTTGCAAGTCATTGTATTCTGTTTTTATTTGCGATTTGCACAACGTGCCAACTTTTCCGGTTTTGGGCTTGTACTTAGTTTGGTCAGATTTCAGCTCTACTTCTCCAAACTGAGTACGTTCAAAGAGCTATCTACAACAGGTAAGATACTTATGCTCTAGTTTTACTTAGTTTGGTCAGATTTCAGCTCTACTTCTCCAAACTGAGGACATTCAAAGAGCTATCTACAACAGGTAAGATACTTATGCTCTAGTTTTACTTAGTTTGGTCAGATTTCAGCTCTACTTCTCCAAACTGAGGACGTTCAAAGAGCTATCTACAACAGGTAAGATACTTATGCTCTAGTTTTACTTAGTTTGGTCAGATTTCAGCTCTACTTCTCCAAACTGAGGACATTCAAAGAGCTATCTACAACAGGTAAGATACTTATGCTCTAGTTTTACTTAGTTTGGTCAGATTTCAGCTCTACTTCTCCAAACTGAGGACGTTCAAAGAGCTATCTACAACAGGTAAGATACTTATGCTCTAGTTTTACTTAGTTTGGTCAGATTTCAGCTCTACTTCTCCAAACTGAGGACGTTCAAAGAGCTATCTACAACAGGTAAGATACTTATGCTCTAGTTTTACTTAGTTTGGTCAGATTTCAGCTCTACTTCTCCAAACTGAGGACATTCAAAGAGCTATCTACAACAGGTAAGATACTTACTCTAGTTTCTCTGTGCTGACACATGCTCTCTGGTTTCTTCTGTAAGCATTAAATGTTTTAGTCATGATGGATGGTGAGCCCCTCGCTCAGTAACATCTGGGACAGACTTCATCTCTGATCCATGGCTCAAATCTTTGTCCCACCAGGACGTCCCACGGTGAGACAACCTTGGCCTGACGACTCTCTGAGGACGAGGTGCCCTTTCATCAGCAGCAGAAGCTAAACCGCTCTGACTTTGTCGTCTTCTGCTGGACATTGATCTGTGAGCTAAAGTAAAAAAAAAAAAAAATAATTTGTGAGTTTTCTGTTTTTTCGGCCCCTCATGCCTCATGTCAGCACTTGATCCGGACTCTAAGTGAAGCCAAACACTCAGATAGAATATTAACACTTACCTCTTGATGATAAACGTTCACCTAAAAAGATGCTGCTGCGATAATTAATCAACTTGTCAGATCAAAACTAAAATGTTTTTGGTGTTCTTTGCCTCATTTTTTATCCTCAGGTGTGTTGTCTCCTCTTTTTTATTTGTTACTTGTATAGAAGAATATAAAACATCTGGAGGTCCACTGACAGCTGTGTCGGAAACAGAAAGTGCAGTTTGTTCATGGAAGACGAGTTGTTTTTTTGGTCTTATTTTACCAATGTTGTATTTTTTTTACTTGTTTGGCAGGTTTTAGGTGTCTAAACCACCTGTTGGCATTCAAAACTAATTAACGCGTCTTTTATTCAGATTGATAATCTTTTGTCTACAGCATCTTAACAATTTGTCATTTTCTCCTTACAGTCTCAAGATACTGTAAATTAAACTTAATGATGTTTATGTAAAAAAAAAAAAATCTTAGATATGTTAGCTTTATTCTCAGTTGTGATGGATTAAAAAAGTTCCTAGTAAAACTTACAGTATTTACAAACATATGCATTATGATGTCATAAAACATAAGACAATACAAGAAAACAACATAATACATTAAGACAATACAAAATAATTATAACAATTTATTGCTATTATGTCAAAATTGTTTTAGAACACAATATAGTAAAATAGATTATACAAATAATACAAAAATATAATGCTAGTAAATACAATGCAATGTAATACCATTCAGTGCAAAAAATAATCGATTACATTACAAACCAATACAATATGATGCAACACAATACAATATGATGCAACATAATACAGTACAAGATGATACAAAACAACACAATACATTATAATACAATATGATGCAACACAATGTGATACAATACATCCCAATACAATATGATGCAACACAATACAGTACAAGATGATACAAAACAACACAATACATTATGATACAATACAATATGATGTAACACAATGTGATGCAACACATCTCAATACGATATGATGCAACACAATGTAATACAAGACGATACAAAACAATACACTATGATAAAATACAATATGATGCAACACAATACAGTACACTACAAGATGATGCAATACAATGCAACCCAATACAATATAATCCAAAACAATTCATCATGATACAATGCAATACAATACATCCCAATACAATATGATGCAACACAATACAGTACAAGATGATACAAAACAACACAATACATTATGATACAATACAATATGATGAAACACAATGTGATGCAACACATCTCAATACGATATGATGCAACACAATGTAATAGAAGACGATACAAAACAATACACTATGATAAAATACAATATGATGCAACACAATACAGTACACTACAAGATGATGCAATACAATGCAACCCAATACAATATAATCCAAAACAATTCATCATGATACAATGCAATACAATACATCCCAATACAATATGATGCAACACAATACAATTCAAGATTATACAAAACAGCACAATAAGATAGAATACACTATTAATTCAAGATTATACAAAACAGCACAATAAGATACAATACACTATTATGCAGTAAAATACAACACAAGACAATGCAACTCAATACAATAGAAGATGAAGCAATACAACCCAAACGATACAATATGATGCAACACAATATATTTCAAGATGATACAATACAACACAATACTATACAATAAGACCCAATAGAATGCAATTGCAATGATACAATGCAATATGATGACACAATAAAATACAATACAGTATAATACAATAGAAGATGATCCAATTCCATATATGATACAACACTACACACAATTCAATATGATGCAATACAATACAAAACAGTACCATTTGATTTGATATGATACAACATATACAAGATGACCAACACTATATATATACAGTACTGTATATATATTCTAGAATTTTAATTTTATCTACAAAGAAAGTATCTTTGCTAATTTTCACACTTTACACCCAGAATGTGTTTAAATTAAAAATTTCGTGTTTTCTCTTCGATGGTCGTCAAAAACGTACTAAAACATCTCAGACACAACTGGACTTTAACAGGTTAATTTTGGGGCAATAACTCCCAGCAGTTTGTCAAAATTGTGATTTAAAAATAGATTAAAACAAAATTCAGCTTGAGATAAGCTGTTGCAATACCAACTACCTCATACATATACTGTGTACATAAACTTCATATGCTGCTTTGTCACTCTATTACAAATGTCAATGCCAGAACTTTCATTTTATTTTATAGATATACTTTTTACACTTTTATACTACTATGCAAAAAACTCAGGACAGTATTACACTTTTGTTATTTCATTTTATGCTTATGTTTATTAAATGTTTAGTGTTTTAGTGTTGGTGTAACTTTTCATACTTTCATACTACTACTATGCAAAAACTACTATGCAAAAACTCAGGACAGTATTACACTTTTATTATTTCATTTTATGCTTATGTTTATTAAATGTTTTAGTGTTTAAATGTTTACTGTTGCACCGAGGGACAGAGAGAAATGCAATTTCAATCCTGCGTATGTCCTGTACATATTGCAGTTTTGACAATAAAGTTGACTTTGACTTTTGACTTGACTTGCTCCATTCAGTAAAAAAAAAGAAAAAGAAAAAAAAGTGCTATGTACATCAGGTAAGATACTTACTGTTCAGAACGTCACTTCCAAACATCTGAACTACCACTTTATCATTCTTACAGATTCACTTACCTTCCTCGGTGGATGTCGGGGTGAAAAACGAGGTTCGGCTCGACTTCTATTTTATTTTTCAACAAGTTCAGACAAAACCAGCGTTGACGTTTCTCCACGTTCAGGATGGCGAATAAGTCGTAACAAATTGTCCTCGTATACCACAGAGATTAAAGCAGAACGTTGATAAAGGCCACACCTTCATGCCCTCATCATCAAACCAAACCACACAGCCTTAAATGTTGTCATATTTTAGATATTTAAACGGATCTAATCTGACAAAGCCTTCCACGCCAACCATTACGCAACCCAGAGATTTATTGTTGACTTTTATAACTTGGCTTTGCTGCCACTTTGTTTATTATGACTCTGTTTCTTAGCACCTTTTAGCTGCAGGGTGTGAGCCTTGGCAGCGCCTGTCAGAGCCTCTGATTGAACCGTTTAACAATTTCTGACATCACTGAAGGGACCACTTCTGTTATCAATTTGCCTTTCTTAATTCCTTTTATTAAACGGCACCCATTTGCCATCTGAAGTCTCTGGTGGTGGCGTAAAGTGCATTACTGATGCAGAAACGTGCCGTTTCCCTCAATTTTTGACTTCATTGCACTTGTCCCGCGTCCAAGGGTTGCATTATATATATATTTTTTGGAGTGTACTGTAAGCACACACACACAGAGCACACCTGGGGAAACATTCCTCCAGGGAAGCCATCAATCAGTTTGATGTCCTTTCTCTGGGAAAGTTTCCTCTTCTCCAATCAAGCGTTCTCTCCTTCATTCTCCTCCTTATATTTCCATCTGTATCAGTTTTGCTTCACATCTGAGAACCATCCCGAGCCAATTAGCTTCAACATTTTATTTTTTTCTTTGTCTAAACTTGAGTTTTTTTTCCCCTGCTTGTTGCCTGAGTGAGTTTCCTGACTTCACTGATAAACCTGAGGGCAGAGGACGAGCTCGGAGTAAAATAAAAATGACACAACAAGCTACGAAATGTTGAGCTTTTAAAGTTTTTATTGTCTGAATGTTTCTGAAGCGTTCACTCAACTCCATTTTTTCTTCTGCACGTTTTTCAGCATCTTTCTCGTTCCACAATTTATGTGCTATTTTCAACAAATCGTAAATCAAAACGTTCAGCTGTTTCAGGACAATCCTGCTACAACTTTTGATATTGGTTCAACTTTAGCTTTTTGAAATATTTAGCCTTTTCTGCCATATTTTTCCTCATAGAAAATGAATTGAGCTCATTTTACCTCCTTTAAATCTTTAGCTGTGTTTACAACCTTTTACTGCTCCTTTCACGTTTTGTTCTGCTTCAGCTTCTTTCAGCTCCCTTGTGCAAATTGTTTTTTGTTCTCATTTCTGCTTCTTTCATCCTAATTAGGCAAATGGTCTTTCTGCCCTTTTTATGCAAATTTCAGCTTGTTCTAACCTTTCAGTCCTTTTTTCAGCTAATTTCAGCTGTTTTCAATTCATTTAAATTTTTGTGATAATCTTGGTACTTTCAGGTAACAAACATGATCAGCAGGTATGCTAATTTCAGCTTATGTGAGTTTTAGCTTTTACTATTTTGGCTATTTAGCTGTTTTATGTTAATTTATTGGGGGGTTTTCAGCCTTTTTGGAACTCATTTCAGCTCTTTCTGCTTCATTCTGGTGTTCTTTCTGCCTTTTCAGCTACCTTTCAGCTAGTTTTTGCTATTTTTAGCTTTTTTATCTAATTGCCTAATTTTTGTGTTAGTTATTGCTAATTTAAACCCAATTCAGCAAATATGTGTTCTTTTTGTTTTCCTCTGCTAGACTGGAGTTCTTCATTTCAGCACGCTCTTTAGCCAATTTCAGCTGTTTCTCAGCAAGTTCTTGAGCAATAAGCATTCACGCTGTGTTTTCTCAGGAAATGTAATTTCTCTGGTTGTCTCTGTGTTTGCGTGTTTTAGCAAAATCTTTAATAAGCCACTGGACAGATAAAAAAAAAGAATTCAAGATGGCCACCACAGCTAATACAGAAAGGACTTTAGCTCAGTTAGTTTCACAGATATTGAGCTAAAACTTGGTGTGGTAGTAGCTGAGGGTCGTCCTCACTCTGTGTCCGATACTAAAACTTTTTTCAACTTTCAGCAAATTTCAGCTCTTCTTTCAGCTGTTTTGTGCTCCTTTCAGCTTTATTCTGCTAACTAAATTTTTTGTTTCTAAGTTCTTTCTGTTAATTTCAGCTTGTTATGCTCCTTTCAGCATATTGCTGTAATTTTAAGCTTTGTCTGCGGTTTCAGCATCTATTTAGCTGTTTTATGCTCATTTTAGCTTTTCAGCTAATTACACATTTTTTGCACGCATTTAAACCTGTTTTCAGCCTAATTCAGCAAAATGTGCTCTCAATTTTCTTCTGATATTAAGCTTCTTTCTGCCTTTTAGTAGCCTGGCCCTCGCCTTCCTGCACAGCTCCGCTCAATTCTCATTTCCCTTCACTGCACACCTTGTGTGAAGCGAAGTGAAGCACAGGGTATGGTTTCAACCAGGCTAGCCTTTTAGCTACTTTTCAGCTTTCTTTTTGCTAATTTCAGCTTTTTCAGGTAATTTCCACTTTATAGTGCTAATTTCCACTTCTTTCAGTGTAATCGGGCAAATGTACTCTTTCTGCTTTCTTCAGCTAATTTAAGCTTGTTCTTCATTTTCAGCTAACTTTTAATTTTTTTAGCTAATTTCAGCCATTTTCAGATAAATTCAAGTTTTTCTATTAATTTCTGCTGCTTTCAGCTTAATTAACTTCTTTCAGCAAGTTTCAGCTTGTTATGCTCCTGTCAGCTTAATTATGCTAGTTTCAATTATTTCAGCTACCATTTAGCTCTTTTATGCTAATTTTAGCTTTTCAGCGAATGCCACATCTTTTTCACTCATTTAAACTTTTTCAGCCTAACTCAGCAAAAAATGTGTTTCTTTCCTTCTGCTAATTTAAACTTCTTTTTGCCTTTTTAAACTTCTTTTCAGCTTGTTTTTTTGTGTGTGCACTAATTTCAGCTTTTTTCAGCTAATTGCCCCTTTTTTGTGCTAATTTCTGTTTCTTTCAACCTAATTAGACAAACATATTCTTTCTGCTTTCTTCTGCTAATTTAAGCTAGTTCTAGCTTTTCAGCTAACTTATTTTTTTAGCATGTTTATCTAATTTCAGCTGTTTTCAGATAAATTCAAGTTTTTTGTGGTAATTTCTGCTACTTTCAGCTTAATTAACTTGTTTCTGCAAATTTCAGCTTGTTATGCTCATGTCAGCTTAATTATGTTAGTTCCAATGATTTCAGCTACGATTTAGAAGTTTTTATGCCAATACCTGTAGGCTATTAGCATTTTCAGCTACTTCCTTATTTTTGCACTTGTTTCAACATTTGTGTTCTTTCTGCTTTCTCCTGCTGATTTATGCTAGTTCTACATTTTCAGCTACTATTCAGCAGTTTTTCAGCAAGTTCTTCTGCAATAAGCATTTACACTTTTACACACACAAATTGCATTTCCTGCGAAAATGCAATTTCTCTAGTTTAACAATAAATTGGCCAATGCTCATAAAATGAGATTATCATATTCACAGTCATGCTTAGTTTGATTTAGATAAACTTTTGCTTTCACAAGCAAAAATCACTAAAACTTTGAAAATGTGAACTAAAGATGCGCATAGGACATTCTAGTGTTGAAAATTCTCTATTTACTGTATTGTCAGTAGATTTGATTTAAATGTATACATTTTAGTATTTAAGTCAAGTAAACTGAAATATGTAGGCTTCTTTGTGCAAATTTGAACTTGTTTCAGCTACTTTCAGTTAATTTCAGATGGTTTTCAGCTGTTTTGCTCTCCTTTCAGGTTCTTTCTGCTATTGTCAACGTTTGTGCTTCTTCTAACTTCTTTGCTAATTTCAGCTTGTTGTGTTTGTTTCGGCTTATTTCTGCAAGTTTCAGCCTTTTATGCTATTTCAGCTACTATTTAGCGGTTTTATGCTAATTTAAGCTTTTCAGCTATTGCACATTTTTTGCACTTATGGTATTTAATTTTTTTCACCCTTGTTCAATAAAAATGTGCTCTCTCTACTTCCTTCTTGTAATTTCAGCTTCTTCAAGCTTTCTTAGCTACTTTTCAGCTTTTTAATTGTTGTTTTTTCTAATTTCAGCTTTTTTCCCCCAGATAATTTCCTTGTTTTTTGTGCTCATTTCTACTTCTTTCAATTGGGCAAATGTTCTTTCTGCCTTTTTTAATGCAAATTTCAGCTTGTTCTACATTTTCAGCCTTTTTTTCAGCTAATTTCAGCTGTTTTCAGTTAATTTAAGTTTTTGTGATAATTTTGGTACTTTCAGGTAGCAAAAATGATAAGGTACGCTAATTTCAGCTTATGTGAGTTTTAGCTTTTACTATTTCAGCTACTATTAAGCTGTTTTATGTTAATTTTTGCTTTTTTCAGCCTTTTTGGAACTCATTTCAGCTCTTTCTGCTTCATTCTGGTACTTCTTTCTGCATTTTCAGCTACATTTCAGTTAGTTTTTGCTAATTTTAGATTTTTTTTTCTAATTGCCTAATTTTTGTGTTAGTTATTGCCAATTTAAACCCAATTCAGCAAACATGTATTCTTTTTGTTTTCTTCTGCTACTTTAGGGGAGTTCGTCATTTCAGCTACATTTCAGCACGCTCTTTAGCCAATTTCAGCTGCTTCTCAGCAAGTTCTTCAGCAATAAGCATTCACACTGTGTTTTCTCAGGAAATGTAACTCTAGTTGTCTCTGTGTTTGCGTGTTTTAGCAAAATCTTTAATAAGCCACTGGACAGATACAAAATAAAAATTCAAGATGGCCACCACAGCTAATACAGAAAGGACTTTAGCTCAGTTAGTTTCAAAGATATTGAGCTAAAACTTGGTGTGGTAGTAGCTGAGGGTCATCCTCACTCTGTGTCAGATACTAAAACCACCATGTTTTTAACTTCTGGCATTATCTGTTGGAGTCGACCTCGTCTGACTGTTAATAAAATATCTCATGAACCACTGGACTGATGTTAAAGAAACTCTGAGGGAACAATGTCTGGCTGTACGTCTACAACTCATTAATGTTTGAACTTCATCTAAGATGGCTGCCCCACGATGAGCAAAACACAAAAACGACCCCAATGCAGTCTGTTTCACAGATACTGAGCTGAAACTCAGTGTGGTAGTAGCTGAGAGTCATCCCCACACGTACTCTGAGAGCGCTCTCAGTCTGAAACACGCCGTTCATTTGGTGTGAGGTCAGCGCTCCTTCAGGACAGGCTCGTTTATGGTTTGCTTGGTTTTTGTCAGGTAGTACGCGTTGAAAATGATAGAGTACAAGAGAAATCCAGCTTCTTGTTTAATAAAAGCATTCTCATAATTTGACATAATCCACATTCAAACAGGATAATCCTGAGATTAGCAGCCTGCAGGGCCTCTGTTGAGTTCCAGCTCCATTAGTGTCACTTTGATTTGTAGGTCTACAGTGTGAGGAGCGTCTCTTGGCTCAGTTGCTGTCAGGAGAAACACCTCCCAGCTGATCCCTCCTCTTCCTCACTCAGTACCCGGCCTGTGTCCCCCCCTCTCCCCCTTCCCTCCCAGTTCTGTTTGTGTTCTGCAGAGCTGCCTGTTGGACACTTGCTGCGCTCCTCTCTGTGGTCAGGACCTGCTGAAGGAGCGGAGGGACAATCAGCTGCAGACGCACATGGTGAGCTCCTCACAAACGTTTTCTCTTTAAGAAAATTGTTTATCATTATTATTAATATTATTATTGGTTATTACTTCCGTTTCCGTTATTTGAGAGTTTCTAATATCTGAGAAGTTTTTCACTAATGTAGTTGTTTTTTCTCAACATTTGTTTTGCCTAAACTTAATTTAAAAATTCGTTTTTATGTTTAGTTTTTATTCTCTTAAACCCTGAAATTCATACACAGATACACACACACACACTATATATATTATATGTATATATTATATATATATATATATATATATATATATATATATATATATATATATATATATATATATATATATATATATATATATATATATATATATATATATATATATATATATATATATATATATATATATATATATATATATATATATATATATATATATATATATATATATATATATATATATATATTATATATATATATATATATATATATATATATATATATATATATATATATATATATATATATATATATATATATATATATATATATATATATATATATATATATATATATATATATATATATATATATATATATATATATATATATATATATATATATATATATATATATATATATATATATATATATATATATATATATATATATATATATATATATATATATATATATATATATATATATATATATATATATATATATATATATATATATATATATATATATATATATATATATATATATATATATATATATATATATATATATATATATATATATATATATATATATATATATATATATATATATATATATTATATATATATATATATATATATATATATATATATATATATATATATATATATATATATATATATATATATATATATATATATATATATATATATATATATATATATATATATATATATATATATATATATATATATGTATATATATATATATATATATATATATATATGTATATATATATATATATATATATATATATATATATATATATATATATATATATATATATATATATATATATATATATATATATATATATATATATATATATATATATATATATATATATATATATATATATATGTATACAGTATAAGCTTTTATTATGTTATCATTATGAGTATTTTTGTCCTTAATTATATCTTTCATCAGGAAGTTCAAAAGAAAACATAATGACAGCCGTTGCATGAACACAGAATAAACAACCATAATTCCTCCTAAAAGCACGCAGAAAGCTAAATTATCAGCCGAATGCTAAATCGTCAGCCGAAAGCCTGCGAGTGAAGCTGTTTGATCAGCCTGATAGCCTCTCTGAGTAAATATTGTTGTTCCTCGCTGAGACAAAGATAATGGACTGCAGACAATTTTCCCCTCAACAAGCGCAATTAACTGCAGAAACTGAAGCAATTACACTTGAAGCCTCGACTCTCAGCCGCTGCCAAAGTCATCTGAGCTAAATATGATAAACATTTCTGTTTAATGAACCGCAGCGGGCTGCGGGTGAAGGCAGCTTCAGCAGATGTGACTGTCGGCGGTTTCTTTTAATTATTGTTGGCCTTTTGAGGCATTTTTATTACATTGAAAAGCCTATAATATACCCAATTTATGGTCTTGCAGGCGCGGTTTTTAACTCGTTTTTACGCAGAAGAAACTTTGTTCGTCGTTAAAACATATTTGTACTCGTGAAACTCCGACACGAGCCTCGATTTAATCCGTCGCTCGTCACAAGCCCGCAGCGTTTCTGTTCCTCATTATCAACCTGCCATCATGTGGGTTTCATTCACACACAAGCAGAGGCCTTTTTTAAATTTATTTAGCTTAGACTTTATTTTATTTGTTTTAACCGACGTGCCAGCAGTTGTCTTTGGCTCGGCTGCAACGTGGAATCACAGCGATTTCATCCCCATCTGTTTTTCAACATCACCATGAGAAGCCGGAGGCCAACGGAGCCGCTCGCCAACTTGAACAAGGCTGTAAAAAACGGGGGGAGTCGCTTTTAAATATCGACTATCAACATGTGTTATTTAGTTTAAATATTAAAGTAGGCAAAGGTCCAGCGTGGGTCAACGCAGAGGCCGTGGAACCTCGCGGAGGAACCGTTGGACCCTGCAGGGGACCCTGACAGTGCTGGAGGTGTACCGTATTTTCCGGTGTATAGGTCGCACCTTTTTATGTTTTTGTTTTGTTTCAAGGCCTGCGACCTATACACCGGTGCGACCTATATATGGCTTGTTATCACTTTCGGCGAAACAAATGTTTAAATCCAGCTCATTTCACAATTACATTCATTTATTAAGGAAAAGTTCAGCTCAGACACATAATTGTTTAATCTTCTTAAAAGCCTTGCTGTGCGCTCCTGTGGCAGACATTTGCAGCAGAGCTAAACGTAGGTGCGACCTATACACCGGTGTGACCTATCTGGGATTTTTTCCAATCTATTGGTGATAATTGGACAATGCGACCTATACACCGGTGCGACCTATACACCAGAAAATACGGTAAACAGCTAAAGCTACCAGCAGCGACAATGCGATTTGGATGATTGCAACCTAAAACAGAGCTCCTGGAATTTGCTCAGCGTAGGGGGAAAAAAAAGAAAAAGAAAGGAAAGCCCACATGGTCCAATGTCTCGGGCAGGAATTCACTTTGGGAATAGAAACATGGCCTCCCAGTGCGGTCCAGTGTTGCATTTCTGACGGAGCTGAGAACAATCGCAAACGACCAAAGGTCCAGTTCGGAAACGCGCACCAACAGGTGCAGCTTCCTCGGCTGGAAGAGAGCGCGGGTATAACCGATCGCGTTTGTTTAAAGGCTCGAAGCGGCGCCGCAGCGAAGACGTTCGTCCTCTGTTTCTGGTCCACGCGAAAAAAAATCCAGTTCCATTCAGTTTATTTATACAAAGTCACAACAGAAGTCGTCTCAGGGCGCTCAGCAGAAATGTTCATATATAAAATAATAAGTTAATAACGTTAATTATCTGAGGAGCAGACTGCTTTGAGTTTGACTCCCATCACAGACTCTCATGGTGAGCAAGCATGAAGGCGACAGTGGAAAGGAAAAACTCCCTCAGGAGGAAGAGACTTTTAGCAGAACCAGGCTCAGGACAAGCGGCCGTCTGCTTCAACTGGCTGGGTTTGAGAGGAACAGGAAGGAGGAATAGATACACAATGGCAGGTCCAGAATTACATTAGGAGAGAAATACTGTATTATCAAATGAAAAGTATTCTATTTTAACAATTCATTTAAGGAAATGAGGTCAGTTTGCCCTCCAGTAGTTTAAGCCTATAGCAACATAACAAGCCAACCCTAACTATATTCATCAAAAAGCAAAGTCTTAATCGCAGTCTTCAAACTGGACAATGTGTCAGCATCATG